>CAXKVI010000002.1:58818030-58916978 GCA_964058755.1 Campiglossa producta
TTTCATTAGGTGTCCACTTCCCGGAAGAAAAATCGTCCCATACTTTGATCTAAGCATAACGCTACCTACATATCAAATTTCAAGTAAATGCATCCATTTTTACGATAGTTTAGAATAAGTCAGCCCTGGGTCCACTTTCCGGAAGAAAATTTATTCTATATATTAATCTTAGCATATAGCTACCTACATACCAAGTTTCAAGCAATTCGAGCCATAAATACGATTGTTTAGAACAGATCGGTCCCTGGTCCACTTCCCGGCAGAAAAATCCTATACTTTAACCTAAGCATAACGCTACCTACATACCAAATTTCAAGTAAATCCAGCCATTTATACGATATTTTCGAACAGGGCGGTCCCGGGTCCACTTCCCATAAAAAAAAATTTACAGAAACACTCTCCAGGCTCCTACTAATCTATCCCCAAAATTTCAACAAAATCGGCCGAGTAGTTTTGGAGTCCATAAGCCACATACATACATACATACATACATACATACATGCATCCAATTTTATATATATAGATAATAGAGCGAGATCCCAGAGCCTAAAAGCGTCACTTATTTTATAATGGATGAAACCAATACCGATCGATAGTCCTCCCCGAATCTAGAAAGAATGTGAAAATTTTAAAGCTGTACCTATGACAAGGGCCTAGGAATCGGGGGTCAAAGTCGCCAAAAAATGACCCTAACTTCACTTATTTTATAATGGATGATTTTCACATATTTGACGTAGATTACCACCCCGCGTCAGTATCAAGTGTTGTTAGACCCGTACCAGTGACAAGGCTCCAGCCAGACACCCCCAGTTCGCGGATTTTCCTATGGAAATTTATTCTGTTTTACTAATTTCACGCATTTGGGCCACTTTGGCTGCTTTTAACTACCCAATATTTTCCCATTTTTTGTAGAACACTACCCTCAAGTAGTATCAGGAATTTTTAGACTTCGTCCCATGGAAAAAACTTCAGCCAGACACCTCAAAACTCGGGAAATTTCACTAATTTTTACTGCGCTTTCACATGTTTAAGCGGATTTGACCAACTTTGGCCTCTTTTAAATAACAGATCTTTACACATGTATTGTAAAATGCTACCCTTAAGTAGAATCAAGAATTTCTAGACATCATCCCATGGAAAAAACTTCAGCCAGACACCTGAAAGTTCGAGAACTTTTATTTTCCTATTAATTTGCTTTCTCTTGTTTGTCCCAGTTTTACTAATTTTAAATGATAGATCTTTTCACATGTGTCGTAGGACACTACCCTTAAGTAGTTTCAGTAATTTTTAGACCTCGTCCCATGGCAAAAACTTCAGCCAGACACTTCAAAACTCGGGAAATTTCACTCATTTTTACTGCGCTTTCACATGTTTAAGTGGATTTGACAAACTTTGACAACTTTTAAATAGCAGATCTTCACATATGTGTCGTAAACTGCTACCCTTAAGTAGAATCAAGCATTTCCAGACATCATCCCATGGCAAAAACTTCAGCTAGACACCTCAAAGTTCGGGAACTTTTATTTTCCTATTAATTTGCTTTCTCTTGTTTGTCCCACTTTTACAATTTCTAAACGACGGATCTTTTCAGATGTTTCGAAGGACACTACCCTTAAGTAGTTTCAGTCATTTCTAGACTTCGCCCCATGGCAAAAACTTCAGCCAGACACCTCAAAGCTCGGGATTTTCACAAATTTTTACAGAGATTTCACTTGTTTCAGCAGGTTTCTCCAACTTTGTCCACGTTTAAACGGCGGATCTTTACACATGTGTCGTATAACACTACCCTTAAACGGTATCAGGCATTTCCGGACTTCATTCCATGAAAAAAACTTAAGCCAAACAACCCAAAGCACGGGAACTTTTCATCATTTTTACTGTGCTTTCACATGGTCAAATGGGTTTACCCAACTTTGGCTGCTTTTAAATGGCGGATCGCTACAAATGTATCGTATAACACTACTATTAACTAATATTAGGCAATTTTAGACTTCGCCCCATGACAAAAACTTCAGCCAGACACCTCAAAGCTGAGGAAATTTCATAATTCTTGCTGCGAATTCACATGTTTAACTGCGTTGGTCTAACTTTGGCTGCTATTAAAGGGCAGATAATTTCACATGTGTCATAGAAGACTACCCTTAAGTGGTATCAGGTACTTTTTGACTTCGCCCCATGTCAAAAACTTCAGCCAGACACCTCAAAACCGAGGAATTTTTATAATTCTTACTGCACTTTCACATGTTTAAGCGAATTTGTCCAACTTTGGCTGTTTTTGAAAGGCAGATCTTTGCACATGTGTCGTGGAACACTATCTCCAAGTAGTATCAGGCATTTTTATACTTCATCCCATGGAAAAAACTTCAGCCAGACACCTCAAGCCTGAGGAATTTTCATAGTTCTTACTGCTTTTTCACATGTTTAATCGGGTTGGTCCAACTTCGGCTGCTTTTAAAGAGCAGATCTTTTCACATGTGTCATAGAAGACCCCCTTAAAGAAGGATCGGCTATTATTATACTTCGCCTCATGTCAAAAACTACAGTCAGACACCTCAAAACTGAGGAATTTTCATAATTATTACTGCGATTTCACAGGTTTAAGCGAGTTGGTCCAACTTTTGCTGTTCGTAAAGGGCATATCTTCACACATGTGTCATAGAAGACCACCTTAAAGATGTATCGGGTATTTTTTATACTTTGCCCCATGTCAAAAATTTCAGCCAGACACCTCAAAACTGAGGAATTTTCATAATTCTTACTGCGATTTCAAAGGTTTAAGCGAGTTCGTCCAACTTCGGCTGCTTTTAAAGAGCAGATCTTTTCACATGTGTCATAGAAGACCCCCTTAAAGAAGGATCGGCTATTATTATACTTCGCCTCATGTCAAAAACTACAGTCAGACACCTCAAAACTGAGGAATTTTCATAATTATTACTGCGATTTCACAGGTTTAAGCGAGTTGGTCCAACTTTTGCTGTTCGTAAAGGGCATATCTTCACACATGTGTCATAGAAGACCACCTTAAAGAAGTATCGGGTATTTTTTATACTTTGCCCCATGTCAAAAATTTCAGCCAGACACCTCAAAACTGAGGAATTTTCATAATTCTTACTGCGATTTCAAAGGTTTAAGCGAGTTCGTCCAACTTCGGCTACTTTTAAAGAGCAGATCTTTTCACATGTGTCATAGAAGACCCCCGTAAAGAAGGATCGGCTATTATTATACTTCGCCTCATGTCAAAAACTACAGTCAGACACCTCAAAACTGAGGAATTTTCATAACTATTACTGCGATTTCACAGGTTTAAGCGAGTTGGTCCAACTTTTGCTGTTCGTAAAGGGCATATCTTCACACATGTGTCATAGAAGACCACCTTAAAGAAGTATCGGGTATTTTTTATACTTTGCCCCATGTCAAAAATTTCAGCCAGACACCTCAAAACTGAGGAATTTTCATAATTCTTACTGCGATTTCAAAGGTTTAAGCGAGTTCGTCCAACTTCGGCTGCTTTTAAAGAGCAGATCTTTTCACATGTGTCATAGAAGACCCCCTTAAAGAAGGATCGGCTATTTTTATACTTCGCCCCATGTCAAAAACTACAGCCAGACACCTCAAAACTGAGAAATTTTTATAATTCTTACTGCGTTTTCACATGTTTGAGATGGTTCGTCTACCTCTGGCTGCTTTTAAAGGGCAGATATTTTCAATGTGTCATAGAGGACCACCCTTACGTGGTACCAGGTACTTTTAGACTTCGCCTTATGACAAATACTTTAACCAGACACCTTAAATCTGGGTAGTTTTCATAATTCTTACTGTGCTTTCGATTGTTGAAGCAGGTTTGTCCAACTTTGACTATTTTTAAAAGGCGAATATTTACACATGTGTCGTAGAACGCAACTCTTAAGTGGTATCAGGCATTTTTGGAGATCTTCCCATGACAAAAACTACATCCAAACACCTCAGAGCTCGAGTTTTTTTTCGCAATTGATCTCTCCATAGGACATGATCAAGCAAATTAGAACAGTTCAGCCCATACAAAGTGTTCAGATGTGGAATTTGTTGCATTTCAGACAATGTCACTCTTATGTCGCTACCTTGCAGCGAAAGCAACTAGTTGAAAACTACTTTACAACTAGTTGGTGCACCGAGCTTATATGGAACAAAGACAGAACACTGACTAGTTGGGCCCGGTGTTCTGTCTTTTTATAAGCAACTGGTATTTTTTACGTGTTGATGTCCTACAAGATGTCAATTTCAGAAATACCAGTTTCATGCTAGTTGTAAGATACCAGTTCCATACTAGTTCATCCTGGACTAGTATAATTTCCATAAAATGAACTAGTCCAAAAAGGACTAGTATGGAATATACTAGTCAAAAAGGCTTTTAACCTGGACTAGTATGATTTCAACCAGAATTTTCCTGGCTTACCCTTTATTTTATCATTTGACTTTATTTTCATGTTTATTCTTAAGAAAGCAGCGGCTATTTGTATTTACCCAATCACGAAAAAGCATCTATGAATTATAAAAGAAAACGAAACGAATGAATTTTGTTTTTTTCAACTGGTATAATTTCATCCAGAAAAATCTAGTTGTATACTAGTATGGAATGGATATTTCCTGACTAGTATGGGTTCAGCCGAAAAATTCTATTTGTATACTGGTATGAAATGGATATTTCCTGACTAGTATGAGTTCTGCCAGAAAATTATAGTTGTATACTAGTATTTTTCTGATTAGTTTGAGGTTTCGCTGCAGGGAACTCGCTTAAACCTGTGAAATCGCAGTAAGAATTATGAAAATTCCTCAGTTTTGAGGTGTCTGGCTGTAGTTTTTGACATGGGGCGAAGTATAAAAATACCCGATGCTTCTTTAAGGTGGTCTTCTATGACACATGTGTGTAGATATGCCCTTTACGGACAGCAAAAGTTGGACCAACTCGCTTAAACCTGTGAAATCGCAGTAAGAATTATGAAAATTCCTCAGTTTTGAGGTGTCTGACTGTAGTTTTTGACATGGGGCGAAGTATAAAAATACCCGATACTTCTTTAAGGGGGTCTTCTATGACACATGTGAAAAGATCTGCTCTTTAAAAGCAACCGAAGTTGGACCAACCCGATTAAACATGTGAACAAGCAGTAAGAACTATGAAAATTCCTCAGCCTTGAGGTGTCTGGCTGCAGTTTTTTCCATGGGATGAAGTCTAAAAATACCTGATACTACTTGGAGATAGTGTTCCACGACACATGTGTAAAGATCTGCCTTTCAAAAATAGCCAAAGTTGGACAAACTCGGTTAAACATGTGAAAGTGCAGTAAGAATTATAAAAATTCCTCAGTTTTGAGGTGTCTGGCTGAAGTGTTTGACATGAGGCGAAATCTAAAAGTAACTGATACCACTTAAGGGTGGCCTTCTATGACACATGTGAAAAGATCCGCTCTCTAAGAGCAGCCGAAGTTGGACCAACCCGATTAAACATGTGAAAAAGCAGTAAGAACTATGAAAATTCCTCAGGCTTGAGGTGTCTAGCTGAGGGTTTTTCCATGGGATGAAGTATAAAAATGCCTGATACTACTTGGAGATAGTGTTCCACGACACATGTGCAAAGATCTGCCTTTCAAAAACAGCCAAAGTTGGACAAATTCGCTTAAACATGTGAAAGTGCAGTAAGAATTATAAAAATTCCTCGGTTTTGAGGTGTCTGGCTGAAGTTTTTGACATGGGGCGAAGTCAAAAAGTACCTGATACCACTTAAGGGTAGTCTTCTATGACACATGTGAAATTATCTGCCCTTTAATAGCAGCCAAAGTTAGACCAACGCAGTTAAACATGTGAATTCGCAGCAAGAATTATGAAATTTCCTCAGCTTTGAGGTGTCTGGCTGAAGTTTTTGTCATGGGGCGAAGTCTAAAATTGCCTAATATTAGTTAATAGTAGTGTTATACGATACATTTGTAGCGATCCGCCATTTAAAAGCAGCCAAAGTTGGGTAAACCCATTTGACCATGTGAAAGCACAGTAAAAATGATGAAAAGTTCCCGTGCTTTGGGTTGTTTGGCTTAAGTTTTTTTCATGGAATGAAGTCCGGAAATGCCTGATACCGTTTAAGGGTAGTGTTATACGACACATGTGTAAAGATCCGCCGTTTAAACGTGGACAAAGTTGGAGAAACCTGCTGAAACAAGTGAAATCTCTGTAAAAATTTGTGAAAATCCCGAGCTTTGAGGTGTCTGGCTGAAGTTTTTGCCATGGGGCGAAGTCTAGAAATGACTGAAACTACTTAAGGGTAGTGTCCTACGAAACATCTGAAAAGATCCGTCGTTTAGAAATTGTAAAAGTGGGACAAACAAGAGAAAGCAAATTAATAGGAAAATAAAAGTTCCCGAACTTTGAGGTGTCTAGCTGAAGTTTTTGCCATGGGATGATGTCTGCAAATGCTTGATTCTACTTAAGGGTAGCAGTTTACGACACATATGTGAAGATCTGCTATTTAAAAGTTGTCAAAGTTTGTCAAATCCACTTAAACATGTGAAAGCGCAGTAAAAATGAGTGAAATTTCCCGAGTTTTGAAGTGTCTGGCTGAAGTTTTTGCCATGGGACGAGGTCTAAAAATTACTGAAACTACTTAAGGGTAGTGTCCTACGACACATGTGAAAAGATCTATCATTTAAAATTAGTAAAAGTGGGACAAACAAGAGAAAGCAAATTAATAGGAAAATAAAAGTTCTCGAACTTTCAGGTGTCTGGCTGAAGTTTTTTCCATGGGATGATGTCTAGAAATTCTTGATTCTACTTAAGGGTAGCATTTTACGATACATGTGTAAAGATCTGTTATTTAAAAGAGGCCAAAGTTGGTCAAATCCGCTTAAACATGTGAAAGCGCAGTAAAAATTAGTGAAATTTCCCGAGTTTTGAGGTGTCTGGCTGAAGTTTTTTCCATGGGACGAATCTAAAAATTCCTGATACTACTTGAGGGTAGTGTTCTACAAAAAATGGGAAAATATTGGGTAGTTAAAAGCAGCCAAAGTGGCCCAAATGCGTGAAATTAGTAAAACAGAATAAATTTCCATAGGAAAATCCGCGAACTGGGGGTGTCTGGCTGGAGCCTTGTCACTGGTACGGGTCTAACAACACTTGATACTGACGCGGGGTGGTAATCTACGTCAAATATGTGAAAATCATCCATTATAAAATAAGTGAAGTTAGGGTCATTTTTTGGCGACTTTGACCCCCGATTCCTAGGCCCTTGTCATAGGTACAGCTTTAAAATTTTCACATTCTTTCTAGATTCGGGGAGGACTATCGATCGGTATTGGTTTCATCCATTATAAAATAAGTGACGCTTTTAGGCTCTGGGATCTTGGTCTATTTGTAGTGCGGCAGACGAGCATTCAAAGCTGATGCAGCTATATAAGACGTTGTAGTATGAACACCAAATATTCAGAGGATTGTTTTTTGCAAAGTTTAGACGACAAATGGGTAATTGAAAAGGCACATAGTGCCTGGATGTCCTAGCAGGAACAGCAAAACACAGTCGACTAACAAGGTCAGTTGAGTCGACCTCACCAATAATTAGCTTATGGAGGAACATTACACCTAGTAAAATCCTACGATTTTCCAGAGAAGGCAAATTTAAGAGAAGAAGCCTATTTCTATAAGGGGGCAGATGGATATTTGGATTCCAATTAAGACCACGCAGAGCAAAAATCAAGAATTGCTTTTGTACTGACTCAATCCGCTGTATATGAACTTGATATAAGGGGCACCAGACACACGAGCAATACTCAAGTATTGGGCGAACTAGCGATGTGTAAAGGATTTTCGTGAGGTACGGATCATCAAATTCTTTAGCCCATCTTTTAACAAAACCAAGCACACCCATGGCTTTGTTCGCTATAGATGAAATATGCATATTAAAACTTAGTTTAGGGTCAAAAAGAACACCTAGATCAGTTACATCAGGTATACGTTCCAATAGAGTGTCATTTAGTAAATAGGATATCAAAACTGGCTTTACTCGATGAAAAGTCATTAGCTTGCATTTCGAGCTATTCAATATTAATAAATTAACTGTACACCAGCAGTGAAATGACTCCAAATCAGCCTGGAAGAGATCTGCACGGGAAGGAACAGTAGGCAAATATGTGAAACAAAGTTTCACATCATCCGCATACATAAGGGTTCGGGAATGAGAAATTACTTGTGGTAGGTCATTTATAAAGAGGGTAAAGAGCAAGGGACCTAAATGACTACCTTGAGGGACACCGGAAGTTACGTCAATGGACGTAGACAAAGTATTTTTAAACAAAACCTGCTGAGTTCTGCCTTTAAGATAGTTAGTAAGCCATATTAACAACTGATTCGGAAAACCCAATAAGTCAAGTTTATGAATTAAAAGCTCATGGTTCACAGAGTCGAATGCTTTGCTAAAATCAGTGTAGACTACATCTGTTTGGTTACCTTTCAGGAAACCATCCATAACAAACGAGGTGAACTCAAGCAAGTTAGTTGAGGTTGATCGTCGGGGCACAAAACCATGCTGACACGGTGATAATAAAGAACTACACCGATATTGCAGTTGGCGTGTTATTATATGTTCAAAAGTTTTAGGAATAGCTGAGAGCTTAGCTATGCCCCTATAGTTCTCAATATTTGACCTACTACCTTTTTTATGTAAGGGTATAATAAAAGATTTCTTCCAAATTGTAGGGAATTCCGCAGATTCAAGAGATAGTTTGAACAGTTTAAAAATCGGGTCAGATAAATGTATGGCACAGAAGTTCAGCACACAGCTGGGAACACCATCAGGGCCAGGGGAAAATGTAGGTTTCAATGCCAGAAGACTTTGTAGAACAGTATTTTTATCCAAAGCAGGTATGTGAATGCTATTAGAGCAATCTAATTTATAAGGATAGGGACTTGACAGAAACCTATTAGATGTATAGGTCGACTTAAAGAATTCTGCAAATAGTTCAGAAATATCATGATCTGAGTTAGCACTCTTATCTCCAAGGGAAAAGGAAGAAGGAAATCCGGTAGTTTTCCTTTTTGAATTGACAAAATTGTAGAACCTTTTCGGGTTATTAAAAAATTGAGTTTTACACCGCGCTAGATAACCTTTATAGCACTGTTGATTCAGCAACTGGAGGTTGGAGCGCGCTACTAAATATTTAGAATATTCAGCAGATACACCTGTTCTCTTAAAACGCTTGTATAGCCTGGATTTAATATTGCCAAGTCTCACAAGCTGTTTAGACCACCACGGCGCACAGTGTAACTTTTTTCACTTTTAGGATGCCAAAAGTCCAAAAAGCAATGTTCTCCAATCTCAAAAACTTTTTGGCATGCAACAGATAAATAACCAACTGTTAAAAAAATGTACACAAAGTAAAGTAAAACCCCCACGATCACCATGATAAGCATTATGAAACTTGGATAACTGAAACCAGTGTAAAAATCATTTCACGGACCAAAATTTTTGACTAAATTTGTGGCCACGTGGCGGATTTTTGGATAGCTGTTTTGACTTGATACTATTTGATTTGTTATACTAGGGTAAATTATAACAGCATTGGTAAGTTTTAGGCACGTAGGCATTTTTTTAAATATTTTTTTTGTTTGTTTAGACAGCCACTAAAAATTGGGTAAGCTTAAAAAAATTTTCATTTTCAATAGAATAAAACTTACATGATTTGGCCCAATTTGATTGAACGAATACATACACATTAAAGGGAATTTCATACAGTTTCAGATAAAAAAAAAACCATTGCGAAATTTTGCGGTTTTCCTTTGTAATCGCCTACTTAAGGTCTCTATGCCCGCGCTCACGAATGAATGCACAGTGACCTAGCAATGGAATGTCCTCAATTCGAGTCTACAACACTACATCCCAAAAAAAGACAGTTATACCTGAAATGGTAAAACACAGAAAAAGGAACCTTGTGCACTGAATACCCTTCATTGTTTGTCATATGGGTTTTCCAACAGTTTTCCAATAGTTAACGAGTTGTGTACTTATCCCATCAACTTATGTTATGTATGCACGCCTGCCTGCAGGTCGTCTATTATGGGTGATACTTCTAAGCAATTTAGTGCTTCGGGAATATACATATGTATGTATACATCATATAAACGCGTACCTAAAGCTCGCTCGGAGTTTGAGATCTTAGGTAGATCGTTGAAACAAAGAAATGGGTAAGTATAGTTTTGTTAAGCATTAGCAGGTATTATTTTCCAGTAAAAACCCAGTTTCATATTCTATGCTTGGGCTAAGACTATACAAATAGAGAACATAGCTAAAAATGAATCATACCAAAGACGGACTGCATTGAAGTAAACCCAACTGCACTGTACCAAGTTTTCCTATATCATCAACTAGTTATGGCTATTTCACGAAATGCACTCTTTGAAGTTTGGCTAAAAAGCGAAAATGGAGAAAAGAACAAAGCCATACTAAACCATATTTTGAGTATAATTGGAAGAGATGTGGATCATTCAAAATTAGAAAAATACATCATCCAGCTAACTTATAATATTCGTAAGAGATGGGAACGTTGTCTTCGATCTACAAGTAGATTTATTAAGCAAAACTCTGAATGGTTATCAGAAAATATGGATGGCATCAAGAGGCACTGCAATCAAGAAGTCCCGAATATCGGAAAAAAATAAGAAAAGTTTGTCACCAAATCAAGCAATCGCGATGATAGTTGACTCAAATCTTTCAACACATGAATACTCCCTGATCCGACAGCACACTTCAGAAGTTAACAGAAAAATATATCCTTCATATAACTGTTTAAAAGAATCAAAGGATTTATGCTATCCAGAAAAAATAACCGTAACGGAAACCTATACAGAAATTGAATTGCAATCCCTAACTGATCACAGCATAAGAAGATTGTGTCTTGCACAAAAAGAGGTATTGCTTTCTATTCCTGAAGTTAAAGAACTAAATGCAATTATAAAATGGGGATGTGATGGAACTGAGCAAAGCTGTTACAAACAACAATTTTCGGAGGAAAACCAATCGGACACTAGTATGTTTTTCATTTCACTAGTACTCCTTCAATTGTATACAATGGTTGACGAACGAAAGGTTATTGTTTGGAGTAATCCTGCTCCATCTTCCACGAGATACTGCCGACCGATAAAATTTGTTTTTACAAAAGAAACACGAGATGTCATTTCAAAGGAGGTGCAGTCTGTCAAAGACCAAATTTCCAGTCTTCGTCCTACAACAATTCAAACAGATAACCTGAACTTACTAGTGAAATCAACGTTTGTGTTGTGCATGATTGATGGCAAAGTTTGCAACACTCTGTCGGCATATACATCATCGCAAAAGTGCTACATATGTGGGGCTTCTCCAAAAGATATGAACAATATGCGAGCCCTTTCAGAGCGAAATGTTGACGAAAGCATGCTCGCTTTCGGAATTTCCCCTTTACATTCTTGGATACGATGCATGGAATGTATGCTACACATCGCTTATCCAATGGAAATGAAGACCTGGTGTGTGCGGGGCGAAGAAAATAAGGAAAAGATGAACAAGAAGAAAGAACATATCCAAAACAGATTCAGGAAAGAAGTTGGCCTTTTGATTGATATGCCAAAGCAAAAAACCGGCAACACAAATGATGGCAACACTGCGAGAAGATTCTTTGGAGATCCTGAAATAACATCAGACATAACCGGCATAAACATCAATCTTTTGAGAAGGTTTCATACAATACTTTCATGCATAGGATGTGGGTTTCAAATAAATTCTGAAGCTTTTGACCACTATGTGACCGAGACAAGGGAACTATATTTATCGGAATATGCTTGGTTCAATATGCCAGTGAGCGTACATAAAATTCTGTTTCATGGAACCAGTATAATCGTGTCTGCTATTCTTCCTATTGGTCAACTTTCGGAAGAAGCTCAAGAGTCCAGAAACAAAGATGCACGAAACTATCGTGAACTTTTCACCAGAAAAAAGTCAAGGATTTGTAGTAACTTGAATTTGCTGCACAGATTGCTGATATCGTCAGACCCGGTTATAAACAGTTTGCGGAAAACCCCTAGGTCAAAGCGGCGAGTATTGACGAGTGAAGTTATTGGTTTATTATCTGAGCCAGAGCATGTCGATGATATTGACTCCGACTAAATTTATACCAGTTATAGTATTACTTTTTATTTATAAGTACAAATATATGTATATACCTATGTTGTGTTTGACTTTGAAAATAGAATTTTTTAAATATAAATTAAAAGCCTCTAAGGTAACGTTAAGAAATCTAAACAACTTTTATTTATATTGGCACTGGAAAATACTTTTAAATTAGAATATGTGATTATGTGAAATTTCACCTTATATGGGGGCAAGGAGAAAAAGTGGGCGGATCACGCCCATTTTTTATCTAGAATCAGACTTAGGTATCTGAAGCCACACTACAAAATTTCAAATGAATTGCTCCTTTGGTTTGGCTGTTATTAATTTTGGCATCCTAAAAATGACAAAAGTTACACTGTGCGGCGGCTTAGCCGTACCAGCACTAATATAGCGAAACGGGACACAACTGTCGAAAAAAGCGTTAAGGGAAGTATAAAATAATGAGGTTGCAGACTCGATGTCATTACAAGCATAGAGATCTGACCAGTCGTGGGTGGCAAACAACTCATTGAGCTTGACAAAGTTAGTTTTATAGAACCATCGTGTGCGGGACCGTTTTCTTCCATTCGTAGCACCACGCCCCCCAAGGTGCACAATGTCCAAAGCTATCTCAAGCGTAGGGTGTAGTGTGTCTTCAGGAATAGATAGCGGAGTAATTCGATTAAGAGCAACCCCTACAGAATCGTCAACGAATACCAAATCCAGTAATTTATTTTTACAGTTTTGTACGTTGTTAATTTGTACAAGAGATGTGGCAGAAAGGTCAAGGAGGAAATCATGCTGTGTAGTAGGGGTTAAAATGTTTGAGTCATTTGTGCCGACCCAACTAACCAAGGGTAAGTTAAAATCACCAAGAACTAAAAGGCGATCTTTATCTCTCAACTGAGAATATAAAGTCCTAATAACGGAGTTATGCTGATTATATACAAGCAGATTCGAATGAGGTGGTATGTACGAGCAGGAGATAAAAAGGTTGAATCCAGTCATTGAGAGCTTCACTGCTATGACTTCAATATCGGACACATTGCCCAAGTCGACCAACCCGGATGGAAGACGTGAGTCAACAGCTATAAGGACACCACCTGCCCTGGTTTCTCGATCACGCCGATAAACGACGTAATTACTGCAGAAAATCTCAGAATTGAAATTATCAGGTTTTAACCAAGTCTCTGTGAAAGCGATTGCATGTGCAGTAAAAGTCAGGCTATTTAGATAAAGGTGATTCAATTTGGAACGAAGGCCACGGACATTTTGGTAATGAATAAGAATAGTTGAAAAGAAAGTTAACTTATTCAGTTTTTTGAAGCAGTATCGGTTTTCTGTTTATCTGTGTACAAATGTACTACAGAGTGTTGCAATATTAAGAAGACTAATTCCGCGGTAGTTGGTGCGGTTAGCGGGATCGCCTTTCTTGTGGATTGGGCAAAGCACACTTAAATTCCAATCCGGAGGCATGCATTCGTCTGACCATATTCTGCATAAGAGCTGATGCATGCTTTTTACCAGCTCTTCGCCTCCGTGTTTGAACAGCTCGGCGGGTAGTCCGTCTTTTCCAGGCGCTTTGTTGTTTTTGAGCCGGGATATAGCTATCCTCACTTCATCATAGTCAGGTGGTGGGACGACTTTTCCATCGTCAGGGATTGGGGTATCGGGTTCGACGTCTCCCTCGCAATTTAGCAGTGAGGAGAAGTGCTCCCTCCATAATTTAAGTACACTTTTTACGTCGGTTACCAGGTCGCCATTATTGTCCTTACAGGAGCTTGCCCCGGTCTTAAAACCTTCCGTCATCCGCCGGATCTTTTCATAGAATTTTCGGGCATCATTCCTGTCAGCCAGCATCTCAAGCTCCTCACACTCACGCGTTTCGGCCTCACTTTTCTTTTTTCTGAAAAGGCGTCTCTCTTCCTTCTTTGCCTCACGATATTGTTGCCATACACTGCGGGTTGCGCCCGTTCGCAACGTCTCCTTGTAGGCAGCGTCCTTTTTTTTCGAGGCAGTTTTGCATTCCTCAACGTACCAGTTGTTCTTGCGGGCTCGCTGGAACCCTATAGTGGCCTCAGCGGCGGTACGCAATGAGTGAGAGATATGCTTCCATTGCTCGGTTACATCGTTAGGTCGAATGCGCACAAAAATTATACTGGCATATGTAGGTATGTACATATCGCTCATTTGCTGCAACATCGTCATAACTCAAAAAATGTGATATTACAGAAAACGAATTTTTAGTTTTTGAATTGCTGTATATACTGTATACTTATATGGGATAAGTAGTTAATTCGATCGCGATGCTGCGTGAAATGTTAAAACCTCGGATATAACACTTTTCCAGTTGATAAAATATATTATTTCCGATATATTAGTGATATTAAAATTTGGTTTTTTTGAGTTATGACGATGTTGCAGCAAATGAGCGATATGTATAAGTCTTAAAATAAACAAAATACTACAGACCGTATGGCTTATTCTACGTAAACTGGAATGTTACGAAATAACTCTTTCCATAATGAATACATGCTCACACAAAAATAATGAGTGGTTCGGTTCAGTGTTTCCGCTGAAAAATTTCAAAAAGGGTCCAAAAGAAGGGTCCCAGTTAAATCTCAAGCAGGGTTGGCGTCTGGGTTTGCCACCTAACCGCATTTTATTTATTTTTATTGATATCTTGGCAACCGCTTGACCGATGTGGATAAAATTTGGCATCATAGATAGTATGATTCATTCTATGATTATATGCGTGGGTGTTGCCACTTGGGGCGGTTCACAGGGTTGCCACCCATCTAAATTTTTTTTTTTTAATATTTAGCAAGATATGCCAATATGGGTATCAAATAAAAGGTATTTTCGACCGTATTCCAAATATGTAAATCTCAAGCAGGGTTGCCACCTAATCGTATTTTATATATTTTTATTGATATCTCGGGAACCGCTTGACCCATGTGGATAAAGTTTGGCATTATAATAGTATGATTCATTCTAAGATTATATGCGTAGGTGTTGCCACTTGGGGCGGTTCACAGGGTTGCCACCTATCTCAATTTTTTTTTTAAATATTGAGCAAGATATGCCAATATGGGTATCATATAAAAGGTATTTTCGACCGTATTCGAAATATGTAAATCTCAAGCAGGGTTGCCATCTAACCGCATTTTATTTATTTTTATTGATATCTCGGGAACCGCTTGACCAATGTGGATAAATTTTGGCATTATAGATAGTGTGACGAATTCGATGATTCCTTGATTATTTTCCCTGAGTTCGATCACTGTACGTTAAATAAAACACTCCGATTCTGCTTAATAAGTAGTACGCTTTATTCAGTACTAAAAACCGTAGTACAATATCGCGGGTTAATTCACTGTTCTGTACTTCACTGTACAACACTTCAAAATAAACTGATTGATTTGCGTTGTCTTTGCGCGGTTTATATACCCTAGCAGACAGCAGCTTCACAACCTAGAAATGTCTACACCTTTCTGGTTTATTCGTGCAACAGTGTTCTCGAAGCGTTTATCTATCGTCATCTCCTCTTTGTGCCACATTCGCAAACACGCGAGCTGCCTCTCCCTCTGTCGCTCTCACGTATGTAAACAGCTGTAGTTGTAGTAGTGACGCTAGTGGTGGAAGATGAGCGATTCTTGATAACATTCGCCACACTGCCCTCCACCTAAGTCTGATCGTCCCGATCAGACACATTTCCCGATCCAAACGTTGCTAGTCTCTCCAGGGGAACCACTTTCATTTTGTTCCGTAGCATTCCAACAGCCTGTATGCGGTAAACAACGTCGTTGATCCGTTTCACAACTCTGTATGGTCCTTCCCAGTTGCACTGAACTTTGGGAGACACACTTTTCCTCCGTTGTGGCCTGTTAAGGAATACTAAATCTCCTTCCAGAAACCCTTCTGTTTCCATTGCTTTGTCGTACCTGGTTTTCATGTTTTTGCTTATACTTCCGGGGAATGGACCAGCTTCATCCAAGGTAATCCTCTCAACCGGTGCATCTGAGTTGCACTGCCTCCTTAGACCATGACTCGTGGACCTCAGCACCTTTGCTCTGATGCACTCATCGCATTTGGCAATCCACTCCTTTACCGACTGACCGTAACCAACCCAATAAAATGTCTGCTTAATCCTCTCCAAGGTCTTCTTGACTCCTAGATGACCTCCACTTGGATCGTTATGCATTTCCCTGAGAACATCAGACACCCGCTTCCTTGGAACAACTATAAGCTTCCGAGCGCATTGACCATCTTCACTCTCCCATATTCGATGCAAACAACCGGATACCATTCGTAAACTGTTCCATTGTGCCCAATATGACTTGGCAACTGGACTCGCCGCTGACATTTCTTTTCTTGCTGGTCGTTTGTTTCGCTCAAGCCCTCTGATCACACATGCCAGATCTGAATCTTCCTGTTGACTTATCCGAATATTCTCAAGCAGGCATTTGTCTATCAAAGCCATTGGTTGAGGAGGTACCTTTGCCTTTCGAGTGTCCTTGTGCTTCACCTCTAATGAATCTCCTTTGGTGCAATACCCAATGTTGTGTCCAAAGATCAGAGGTACTTCTTGGCCATTGTATGTCATAACTCTATTTCTCAGGTTCATGTGAATGTCTCTCACAGCCAAGAAGTCGACGCCAATGATGACTTCGTCCACAATATCTGCCACTAAGAAGTTGTGGTATGTAGTCACATTCTCAATCACAACTTTGCACCGCACTTCTCCATGAACCAGCTTAC
Organism: Campiglossa producta; assembly: GCA_964058755.1. NCBI lineage: Eukaryota > Metazoa > Arthropoda > Insecta > Diptera > Tephritidae > Campiglossa > Campiglossa producta. The sequence goes on from CAXKVI010000002.1 coordinate 58,834,928, forward strand.
TTTCACCAGTTACGGTCCGCAGCTTTGCATCCTGCAATGGTCTTGCTCTCTTATGGACCAAGTCACTTCTAATGATGGAATGAGATGCGCCAGTATCCACAGTGAGTAACCGCTCTTTTCCGTCCAAGAAACCTCTAACAGTAACATTACTTGCTTTCCCTCCGACCTGCGACACAGAAACTATGGGGCATTCATCTTGCTCATCTCCTCCAACGTTACCCTTACGTCCACTTGCATTGCCGAAGTCTCTGGAGCCGATGTTGCAATGACGCACAATATGACCAGATTTTCCGCACTTGAAGCATTTAATGGCTGCTTCATTTTTCCGTTGCTTTCCGTTCAATGCTTCTAGGATTGCGTCCACCCACTCTGGTCGTTCTACTTCCACATTGTGAACCTTCTTATCTGGTTTACATAAAATCGAGGCTGTCTCTTGCAATAAAGCGTGTGATACCGTCTCTGCGAATGTCCTTTTGGGGTTTGCATATGCGGCTCGCTTCGTCTCTACATCCATTATTCCATTTATGAATCTTTGGATCTTTACCCTCTCGATGTATTCCACGGGTGCGTCTGCGTTCGCCAAATGAGCTAACCTCTCAATGTCCCATGCAAATTCCTGCAATGTCTCATTAACCTTCTGGAAGCGATTCTGTAGCTCCATTTGAAATATCTGCCTCCTATGCTCGCTACCGTAACGTCTTTCAACGGCTCCCATCAATGCCTCATTGCTCTTCCTTTCACCTTCTGGAATAATTTGAAGGATTTCCGCTGCCGGTCCTTTCAATGCTAAGAATAGCGCAGCGACTTTGTCCTCAGCGCTCCAGCTATTCACCGATGCAGTCTTCTCAAATTGTAGCTTGAACACCTGAAAAGGAACAGAACCGTCAAAGGATGGGGCCTTTACCTTCGGAATTCCCTTTGAAGCAGTTGCACGACTTAGCTGCAACTCCTGGATACGACTTCTCAGCGCATTTACTTCAGTGTCCATTTTATCCTGCAGCTGTGCAATTTTTGCATCTTGTGCTTCCAGCTGAGATGACATATAAACTTTGTATTTTTCCAGTTGGGTGCAGATCTGATTCAATACCGCCAATATCGTGCTTGTGTCCACGATTGTTACTGGATTTGGGGCATCTTTCTTCTCTTCCATTCTAGACGTTACCTCATCCGCAAGCTGAAAAACGTGGTCGTCGACGTTGATTCCCTCTGCTTCCATAGCCTCTCGCAACCGTGATTGTAGCTCTGCTTTATTGCCCGTTGTTGCCAATCCACGTCGTTCTAACTCGTTTTTGAGTTGCTGGATCTTCAACTCATTCAACTTTGCCATGTCCTTGTTATCCTTAAAATGTCCTTGTTATCCTTTTCAATGTCCTTGTTTTTATTTAACAATCCCACTTCTGACACCAATTGTGACGAATTCGATGATTCCTTGATTATTTTCCCTGAGTTCGATCACTGTACGTTAAATAAAACACTCCGATTCTGCTTAATAAGTAGTACGCTTTATTCAGTACTAAAAACCGTAGTACAATATCGCGGGTTAATTCACTGTTCTGTACTTCACTGTACAACACTTCAAAATAAACTGATTGATTTGCGTTGTCTTTGCGCGGTTTATATACCCTAGCAGACAGCAGCTTCACAACCTAGAAATGTCTACACCTTTCTGGTTTATTCGTGCAACAGTGTTCTCGAAGCGTTTATCTATCGTCATCTCCTCTTTGTGCCACATTCGCAAACACGCGAGCTGCCTCTCCCTCTGTCGCTCTCACGTATGTAAACAGCTGTAGTTGTAGTAGTGACGCTAGTGGTGGAAGATGAGCGATTCTTGATAACATTCGCCACAATAGTATGATTCATTCTAAGATTATATGCGTGGGTGTTGCCACTTGGGGCGGTTCACAGGGTTGCCACCTATCTCAATTTTTTTAAATATTGAGCAAGATATGCCAATATGGGTATCAAATGAAAGGTGTTTTCGACCGTATTCCAAATACGTAAATCTCAAGCAGGGTTGTCACCTAGGGTTGCCACTTAACCGCAATTTATTTATTTTTATTAATATCTCCCTCGTGAAGGGTGGATACCTTGCCGCGGTACGAGGGCTTAAGTCGATAGCCACAGGGCTACGCTGCCCTTGTGATCATAGCTCCGTTCGGCACTTCATCACGAGAGCAGCCTAGCCTCTCTGGCGCGACGACAAAGATCTTCCCCCTCCCAATCCAAGGTGTTATGCGAAACCGTGCCCATTGGACGTTTGCAGGCGGGAGGCAAATCGTGGCTGCATTTGAACGGAGCCTCTCTGCTACCGGGTCGCCTCAGAGAGTAAGCATGGCCTTACCGCGGTACGGGGCTCTGCCGCGGCGGACGACACATTTTCCCCTACTCTTCCCTTGACCCTAAGCTGGCCTTGTCCGGCGATGGGTCGTACGAACAAGATGAACTCAAATAACCTAAATAAAAACGAAAAACCTAAAAAACAAACAACGCCAAATTTCACTCCTCAGCAAAGGAGAGCTATGGAGGAGCAGGCGAGAAAGCAACAACAACGCCGGAGGACAACCTCCGTTCCACAATCAAGGGGGGGATCGACAGCGATGGCAACTACGAGTCGGCCATCCAACCCTCTATCGAGTAAGATTGACTTGATGGGAGCTAGCACCAGTGCGGTTGCCAACGCAGCTAAGCGGACAACGGCGGAAACTCCCATCAACCGCTGATATGAAAACCAGTATCTTTACGTCTGTGGCAGCAGTCTCACGACCTGGCCTCGGAGTTTCGAAGGAGAAAGAAGCTGCAACTGAGATTTCGGCAAGGAGAGCGACCGCGATGGCAACTACGGGTCCGCACTTCCGGGAGACATCTCCCCGCCGCTTCACATACCACGAGAAAAGATTGGCTGCAAAGATCCTGAAGAGGTATGAAGGGGTACCGCAGGAATCGCTGTCGCCGAATTCCAGTAAATCGGTAGAGCTAGCGAAAGCTGTGATACCGGATTTCCAAAATTCTTACATGCCAAAGAGGTTAAAAGTTAACCCTTTCAAGCGCCAGAGATCGGACCTGGAGTTAAATCCCCCTCAAGCGGCATCAGAATACCCCTGGAGCGGGCAAACTAAGCTTTGCTGAAGTAACCAAGGACAGGATCCTTATAGACGTCCTTGACCGAGGCAATGACCGTCTGGCCATCCCCAAGGACCGGTGGCGTTACGTGCGAAATGAACTCGGCAACATTCTTCTCACCGTTGCTCCGGAGTTTCCGGGTAGTTCGCCGCGAGTAACGGATGCGGGTTGGCACCAGAGTCAGATTAAATTACTCGCATGCGAGGATGCAAAAACCGTAGCACTATACAAGGCAGCAGCTGCTAAACTGGGTGAAGTCTACAAGGGCGAAAAGATAGAGGTCGTCGACTGGAAGGACATTCCAGCTAATGAATCCGTCCCTCCCAACGCATGACTGGAGTGTCAATCTGGTCGGGGATGCGGTACGGCCCGACAGACAGGTGGTGTTCACCATGAATAAAGAGTCAATCGAGCCCCTCAAAAGGTGCAATGGCCTAGTACACTACAGCGTAGGCCAGATCGTTATCCACGTATATCGTGGTGATGCTCAGCGCGCTGCCTTCTCGGCTGCTCCGGGGGAACCGGAAAACGAATTACCAGAAGAGGAAGCGGAGGATTCCGATGCGGAAAGCATGTTATCCGCCACGTCCCTTGGCGATAGTGCTGTGAACAACTCGGAGATGGAGGACAGCCTACACCTCGACGTCACGGTGGTAGCAGCCAACGCTGAGCGATTAACATCTAACGCTACAGGCAGCAGGACTCCTGCAACGCCATATCGGGCAGTTAATCGGAACAATTCGTCTTTGATAGGCAACCTCCGGGATGGGGCAAACCTCGACGATATGGGGACAGCAGGGAAGTCTGTGCGCTCTCATGTTGGTGGTGCTTCAGATTAATCTGCACAAATCTAAAGTGGCTTCGGCTGCTTTAAGTAGTCGTCTTTCTAAAGGCGACGTGGATGTGGTCCTCATCCAAGAACCCTGGGTCAATAGCTCGAGAATCTGCGGATTGGGGACTAAGGGCTTCAAGCTCATTCGAGCCAGCGAAGAGAACAAAGTCAGAACGTGTATTTTGGTCAAGTCTGAGTTGAACTCCTTTCTCCTACCTAACTACACCAATGGTGATATTACCGCTATCAGTCTAACGGTCGACAGCACACGCCTGTAGGTGGTGTCGGTCTATATGCCCTACGACGCCGAAGAACCCCCACCACAAACGGAGGTGAAAGACCTGGTGTCACATTTCTGCACGGGTAATCTTATTATTGGAGCGGACGCTAATGATCACCATGTCCAATGGGGGAGCTCCGATATCAATGCCAGGGGCGAGTCTCTGTTTGATTACCTCTTAACAACCAACCTGGTAATTTGCAACGTGGGTATTGAGCCTACTTTTATCACTAAGACACGCAGGGAGGTCATAGACCACACTATCTGTAGTGAAGGCGCTTATGAGTGGGTCAGAAAATGGCGGGTTCTGGAAGAACATTCATTCATTTTTGGACTCGCTCCGAAAATCATGCCGGAAACAATTTAACAAGGCCAAGAGCCTCGGCTCTGAGCCTCATTGGCACGAATATAAAGCTAAACTAAGGGCCTACAAAAAAGATCTGAGACAGGCGAAGAGAACCTCGTGGAGAAATTTCAGCACTGGCGTCGAAAAGGTCGACGACACAGCGAGACTTAGACGAGTCCTCTCGAAAAGTCAAACAGCCATCAGCGACTTGCGAAAACCTGACGTATCCTGGACCAGCACGGAAGAGGAAACCCTTCAGCTGCTCTTGAATACACATTTTCCGGGTAATCTGCATGACGCACCACTAGCACCTGCAACAAACCTGGCAGTAAATATACCCATCACTGAGGAAAGGGTAAGGTGGGCAGTTAAGAGCTTTCAACCGTATAAGGCTGCCGGGCCGGACGGGATTATCCCCGCGCAACTTATAAACAGGTTGGAGACATCAGCTAAATGGCTGGTATTTCTCTTCACAGCCTGCCTGGCTCTCAACCACATTCCGGGCTCCTGGAGAAGCGCCACGGTAGTGTTTATCCCTAAGGCTGGGAAGGCATCCCACTACGAGCCAAAAGACTACAGACCGATCAGTCTCTCGTCCTTTGTACTCAAAACCTTTGAGAGGATACTAAGCGACTACCTCTCAACGACTATTGATAGCAACCTTATCTCTAGCTATCAGCATGCATACACCAAGAGTAAATCAACAGAAACTGCTCTGCACAGCCTAGTATCTGTCATTGAGAAATCGCTGTGTGAAAAGGACTACTGTCTCGGGGCCTTCTTAGACATTGAGAGGGCTTTCAACAATATAAGCCCGGAGGCGATCAACTCCGTTCTAACTAATCTGGGCGTAGATAGACCTCTAACTGGTTTAATTGACCAACTTCTAAGGAGAAGGAAAATAGCTTCTTCACTTGGTACGGTTGAGTTATCACGCTATGTCACAAGGGGAACGCCCCAGGGTGGTGTTCTTTCCCCGCTTTTATGGAACCTCACAGTCAACTCGTTGCTACGTGACACAACCTGGGGGGCCGGAAAGATAGTGGCATACGCAGACGATTTAGCTATTGCATTCAGAGGCAAGTTCCCACAAACTCTGTGTGACCTGATGCAAGTAGCACTGCGAGAGGTTTCGAGGTGGTCCTCTCGCTGCGAACTTAGTATCAACCCGGGGAAAGTGGAACTTGTCCTCTTCACCAACCGGTACAAAATACCGCCACTAAGCCTACCAGAACTAGATGGCACGCACCTGGCCTTGTCGGATAAGGCCAAGTTCTGGACAGGAAATTGAATTGGAAGGAGAATGTTCTTCAGCGCCAGAAGAAAGCTTGCATCGCTCTTTACACATGCAAAAGAGCCATTGGCAAAAAATGGGGGCTCAGCCCTAGAGTATGCAGTTGGATCTACACGGCCATCATTCGCCCAATCATGCTGTATGGAGTCGTCGTATGGTGGCCTGCGCTGAGCAACGCCCAACGAAGCCCTCCAGGTCATTCTGGGCATTTTGCCACTTGATCTGGAAGGGTTTCGGTCAGCGGCGGCATTAGCTCTGCGTCTAAGAGAAACCTCCAGTTGGGGTGCGGGTACTATTGGACACTCCAGTATTCTGGAATCTTACAGCTTTCTCCCTCTAAGCACAGATCGTTGTGCGACCACTACAGTCGGGGATAGCTGTTTCAAAATAAACATTCCCAGCAGAGAAGACCGGGAGAGGACGGATTGGTGTCCCGAAACAAATGGTGGCACTTCCATATACACCGACGGCTCGAAGTGGGACGGCAGAGTTGGAGGAGGGGTTTATTCAAGGGATTTGGACCTTGAGCTCTCCTTCATACTACCTGATCATTGTGTCGTCTTCCAGGCGGAAGTCTCGGCAATCCTGGACGCCGCGGCCTGGTTAAGCAAACGTGTTATCGGAGAAGATATCGCTATTTTCAGCGATAGCCAAGCGGCCATCAAATCCCTTGGCTCATATACGTTCAACTCTGAACTGACGCTCAGCTGTCGTCGATCTCTTCAGGAGATGGCCCAACGGAACCGTGTAAACCTCATATGTGTCCCGGGACATAGGGACATTGAGGGAAACTGTAAGGCAGACGACCTTGCCAGGCAGGGCACGACCAAGCAGGTTCTTCAGGATAAAGAGCGCTTAGGTATGCCGTTTGCCACATGCAAACTAATGCTGAAGGAGCACACACTCCGTCAAGCCAACGAAAGATGGCTGCAATCCCCAGGGTGTCGAATATCGAAACAAACCTGGCCAAAATGGTATCTTAAAAGGTCTAGACGCATTTATGCCCTAACTTGGAGGGAAATCTGCATATTGATAGGGGTATTAACCGGTCACTGTCTCATAGGTAGGCATGCAGAAGGCTAGGTGTGCCCTACCGACCATGCTGCAGGAGTTGCAAAGATGATGAGGAGGAAGAAGCAGTGGAGCACCTCATCTGCAACTGTCCGGCTTTAAGCGGCGCGAGAACACGCTTTTTGGGAGTTCCATTATTGGATAGCCTAAGCCAGATCGCTGAACTGGACATAAAGGACTTGATGGGCTTCATAAAGTCATCTAAGTGGTTCGAGGAGGAGTAACGGTGTCGGTTTAGGAGTGTCAGTCCCGGGATTCTGCTATGTGCAAAATCCCAACAACTCAGGGATTTTCCATATGGCTGGGCCCCGGGACTGACTTTCCTTGTGTTGGTGGTATCACAACGGGCCTTTCAAAACTGGCCTAAGTGTGCCTCTGCGGCAGCCACTTGAACCTAATATCTCGGGAACCGCTTGACCGATGTGGATAAAACTTGGCGTTATAGATAGTATGATTCATTCTAAGGTTATATGCGTGGGTGTTGCCACTTGGGGCGGTTTACAGGGTGCCAAATGTCTACATTGTTTTTAGATATTTAGCAAGATATGCCAATATGGGTATCAAATGAAAGGTATTTTCGACCGTATTCCAAATATGTAAATCAAGCACCTAGGGTTGCCACCTAACCGCATTTTATTTGCTTTTCTCTATATCTCGGGAACCGCTCGACCGATTTAGATAAAGTTTCACATTATAGATAGTATGATTCATTCTAAGATTATATGCGTGGGTGTTTCCATTTGAGGCTGTTCACAGCCACAGGGTTGCCACCTATCTATTTTTTTTTTAATATTGAGCAATATATGCCAATATGGGTATCAAATGAAAGGTATTTTCGGCCGCATTTCAAATATGATAATTTCTAGCACGGTTGCCAGCTAGGGTTGCCCCCAAACCGTATTTTATTTATTTTTCTTTATATCTCGGGAACCGTTTTGCCGTTTTGTATTAAATTTGGCATTATTAGTAGTATGATTCATTCTAAGGGCCGCTTGCATAAAAGCCGATAACCGTATTTGATTTATTTTTCCTTATATCTCGGGAACCGTTTTGTATTAAATTTGGCATTATTAGTAGTATGATTCATTCTAAGGGCCGCTTGCATAAAAGCCGATAACGACTAATCGGTGGTTAGTTTGACAGCTAACCGAACAAAATACGTCAATTAAACTCCGGTAACCGGGCGATTAGTCGTTATTGGCTTTTATGCAACCGGCCCTAAGACTATATACATGGCGGTTGCCACTTGGGGCGGTTCAAAGGGTTGCCACCTATCAATTTTTTTGAATCTTACTGATATGCCGACTGATCTCGAAAATTTGCCGACATTTTTTATAGGTATAATAATGGATTTAAAAAGAAAATAAATAAGTGAAATACACTTGTGAAAATGCGCAATATGTTACCGAATGAATTAAAAATTACAGTGTTTGTTTACTCTTTCTTTATTTTCGTCGTATATAATGTTTTACAAAATTAAATACATACTAAAAAGATTCCCTTTTCACAAAAATCAAAATAATTTTACAAAGAAAAATTTTTTTGAGAAAAATGGAAGAATTAAATTCAAATTTTGACTCTGCGATGTTTTACTAAGGACCATTTTTGAACAACTTCACAAAGGTCAATTTCATCTACTTTATCTTTTGAAGAGAAGAGCAACATCAACGAATTTAAACGATCATCTCCCATTGTTGTGCGCAAATGGTCGAAAACTATTTTCAATTTACTGAAGGAACGTTCACACGATGCTGACGTGACAGGAGCAGTCAAAATATAACGAACCAGTTATATGCTAAGGGAGTAACTCGTTTTAACTTGAATGCTACCGTGGAAATATCTTCGAATGATTTACAACTTTGACATGAGTCAAAAAGAATTTGTAACTCACAAAGCAAACATTCGACTTCTTCCTTGAAAAATTCGGTTTCCATTTGTATTGGCGGCCGCCGTGGTGTAGCGGTTAAGTGTTCGGCCTTCTACACCAAGTCGTGGCGGTTCGATGCCCGGCAAAAGTAACATCAAAAATTATTTAGAAAAAGAATTTTTCTAAACGGGGTCGCCCCTCGGCAGTAGTTTGGCAAACTCTCCGGGTGTATTTCTGCCATGAGAAGCTTCTCAGCAAAAAATTAATTTGCTTTGCAAGTGCCGTTCGGAGTCGGCAAAAACTATAGGTCCCGCCAACTTGTAGGAAAACTCAAAAAGCAACACACCACAAGTTGGAAAGAGAAGCTCGGCTAAAAATCTCGTTAGAGGTTATGATAACCTGTTGGTATATCACCGCCATTAGTTTTTTTTTATTTGAGTTTATCAAATCAATCTTAACATTATTTCTGTCTAGTGGAATTCTAAACATTTCCTGAATGGGTTTGAAAGTTGACAAACTTTCTTGTAACTTTTCTTGGATGCAACTTGTAAAAACTTGAAGAACAATTTTGAATTCTTTGTTGCTTTTGACTTGTAGTCTATTGCTGTAAATACCGACGGTATTGTGAAGCAATTTTCGGGATTGTATGAAAATGTGTTTTTTGAGAAAAATTTACCCACGCGCTGCAGGAACCAGACAAAGCCGACATATGTTTCGATGATACTGGAATTACATCTCTTCATGGACTTTTCTTCCCGGCATTGTGAGAGTCGAACTCACAACACTGTAGTGACTTGTATGCTAGAAGGTCTAACACCTTAGGCCACTACCCAGCTTGAAGGTAAACCCTTCTCAGTGTCCATTTATGCATATATTTATACTTCCATATAGAACATTTCTTTAATTTCAATGCTAACTTATATGAAAGATTTGCGAATTTTTAGGACTTGGTGTGAAACCTATGAAAGAATTTTCTATGCTTAATGCACGAATATTTTTTCATTTAAACATTTAAACTCTTTGTTGCTTTTGACTTGTAGTCTATTGCTGTAAATACCGACGGTATTGTGAAGCAATTTTCGGGATTGTATGAAAATGTGTTTTTTGAGAAAAATTTACCCACGCGCTGCAGGAACCAGACAAGCCGACATATGTTTCGATGATACTGGAATTACATCTCTTCATGGACTTTTCTTCCCGGCATTGTGAGAGTCGAACTCACAACACTGTAGTGACTTGTATGCTAGAAGGTCTAACACCTTAGGCCACTACCCAGCTTGAAGGTAAACCCTTCTCAGTGTCCATTTATGCATATATTTATACTTCCATATAGAACATTTCTTTAATTTCAATGCTAACTTATATGAAAGATTTGCGAATTTTTAGGACTTGGTGTGAAACCCATGAAAGAATTTTCTATGCTTAATGCACGAATATTTTTTCATTTAAACATTTAAACTCTTTGTTGCTTTTGACTTGTAGTCTATTGCTGTAAATACCGACGGTATTGTGAAGCAATTTTCGGGATTGTATGAAAATGTGTTTTTTGAGAAAAATCTACCCACGCGCTGCAGGAACCAGACAAGCCGACATATGTTTCGATGATACTGGAATTACATCTCTTCATGGACTTTTCTTCCCGGCATTGTGAGAGTCGAACTCACAACACTGTAGTGACTTGTATGCTAGAAGGTCTAACACCTTAGGCCACTACCCAGCTTGAAGGTAAACCCTTCTCAGTGTCCATTTATGCATATATTTATACTTCCATATAGAACATTTCTTTAATTTCAATGCTAACTTATATGAAAGATTTGCGAATTTTTAGGACTTGGTGTGAAACCTATGAAAGAATTTTCTATGCTTAATGCACGAATATTTTTTCATTTAAACATTTAAACTCTTTGTTGCTTTTGACTTGTAGTCTATTGCTGTAAATACCGACGGTATTGTGAAGCAATTTTCGGGATTGTATGAAAATGTGTTTTTTGAATTCTTTTCTATAAAATGTTTCAAAATCGAAAATTGTAGCAGATTCCGGATTTTCGTCAATTTTTTTTTGGCACTCGTCGCGTTCTGTGATGCTTTGAAAAGTCGTTTTCGGGGCTTATCTCCCACTTCCGAGCAAAGGAAACCGAGCTCGCAATCAAATCGTTTATTTGAATATCATCGTTCCTTTGCTGAAATGACTCTGATGTTCTTTGAATCAACAATAAAGCATCGATGATGTTAAGTTCTTCAGCTTCCAAATTTTCTGTCAAATTTTTAACTTTGAACAAAAATAAAGAGCTTTTAAAATCAAAGTTCAAAATTTTTTTTAACAAGCCTGAAGCTTGTGTACGTGAATTGCTGTCAAAATTTTCTTTCTTTATAGTTTCAAGAGCATGAATAATGCCTTCGAAAGAAATCCATACAGCTTTGACTGTTTCTGCCCGAGCAGTCCATTGTGTTTTTGACAAATTCTTCAACTGCAATGAATTTTCAATATTACCTAACTCTTCACGCAAACTCAAGAAACGTTTCGCACTTCCAGAAAAAAAAACATACAAAGCTTCTAAAACATTAAAAAATTCTTTAATCAAACAGCTTGCATTGCATGAAGCTTCAACAAATATGTTGATTCTATGAGCATGACATGGAATATAGGGAATACGTTTTTCACATTTTTCCGCTAATTTTTGCTGCGTGCCTTTAAACTTTCCAGACATGTTTTTTGCAAAATCATAAGATTGGAAAACAATGTTTTTTTATGGAAATTCCCATCGACTGAAGAGCTGTTACAATTTTTCCAGCCAGCTCTTCTCCTGATTTATTAGTCAGGACGATATCCATCTTCAAAAGCCGTCCAACAGGTAAAATTCCTACATTTGTTTGATGCGCATACCGAATATTTACAGCTAATCGATCTTGATGTGACAGGTCTGGAGTAGTATCAGCCATTACAGAAAATATTCCCGCTTGGTTAACTTTGCTGACGATGGCCTTTTCAGTTTCATTCCCTAATAAATCGATGAATTCATTTTGAGTCACGGGACTGAGGTAAGTAACATGATATGGTCTTTCGGAGATTTCGTCCAACCATTTTTTAACAATGCCGGGCAATTAAATGAACAATCTGTCGAAAATTTCCATCATTGTTTACTGGTGAATCTTTGTGACAACGTAAAGCGAGACCTTGCCTTCCCAGAGTCCTCGCAACATCGAACAAAACTCGTAAAACCCTTGAATGATACTCTTTTTATTATTAAAATGTTTTTATTAGGTCGCTTTCGTCGTTCTTGTGCCCGGATTTTTGCATGCGATTTTAAACTAACTTCCTGTTGTGCCAGGGTCTTGAAATTTTTACCACAGTTCGGATCGCGATGACAATGCAATATTATGAAAACAAAAATCCGATAGGTGGCGCGTGGGTCGCTATATTTCCAAAAATAGCATTTATAGTGCGATTTGGCTGAAATTTGGAACATGTATTACTACCATGAAAAGAAATATTTTCCCAAAAAAAATCCGCTAGATGGAGCTGAGATCGGGGTAATAAAAACTGAAAATCCAAATTATGGACAGATTTGGCTAATATTTAGCGTGTGTATTACTTAATCAATTTCCAAATGTTTCAAAAAAAATTGGACCCACTTGGTGGCGCGTGAGTCGCTCTATTTAAGAAATGCGAAGGTCTGTTTTCGGTGTCGACTATTTCGTTTTTCAATGAACTTCCCGTTCAGTTAGGATCTTGAAATTTTCATCATCGCTTAGTTTTATACCCCAATGCACTATAATAAAAAAATAATTCCGATAGGTGGCGCATGGGTAGAGGTATTTGAAAAATTTAATTTACAGAGATTTTGCTTTCGATTTTGAACTAACTCCCCGTTGAGCTGGGGTTTTGAAATTTTCACCATCGATCAGGTTTTACTGACAATGCATTATACAAAAAAAAATCTAAAATATTGCTTTATTTGCAAAAATCCAATCATCACCCAAGTTTAGTCGTTTTTCCCTATTGCCATAGAAAGAAGATTGGAATTCGCCGCGTGGTGTATTCCAAAAGTACCTTTACTTACCACGCGGCGAATTCCTTTACTCTTATGAGCATTGTCTATTGATATGCAGATGGCACTGAGCATTTTATATTGATATGCAGATGGCGCTGTAGTGTAAGCAACGCAGTTGTATATCTCGGATCCAAACTTTTTGCAAAGGGACAGGCCTATGTCGCACTAAGTCGTGTGAGATCGTTGGATGGCTTGCAAATTGATGAACTAGATTGCTCTAAACTTACTAGTAGTACGCCATGCAACGAAGATGCAATGACGGAAATGCGCAGAATGAGAAATTTATTAGATGCATCGCCTTAGGTTATTTATGTTAATATAAATATATTTCGAATTAATATCAATGCATTGACTTATTTTATATCGCATAAAAAATGTTAAAAAAATTACAATTATAATAGAAAATTGATTTTTTAAACCTGAAATGAAATATTCGATTACAATCTCAATTAGGCAATTTTCACAAACTCACAACTAAAAAGCATAAAATAAATATAGAATAAAAAAATATTTTTAATTTAAAATGTTTTTAAAATGAACTAAAAACTGAAAAATAATTTCTCCTCTGCCTAAATAGATTTTTCACCACGTAGAGCTTGTCCTGAACATTTATGAGTGAGAATTCTTATATGTATTACAGTACATGGCAAGATTGAAATCTAATATAAAAACATTGGCGCGCCATATAGATGGTTCTCATAAGTTTCTAAAAATCTTACTACCGATATGAGCTTTCCTAAAAGATCATCTTTTCACCATATAGCAAGCGCCAAATGTTTTTATAGATTTCAATCTTGCCATGTTGTTATTCTATTTTTTATTTTATACTTTTTAGTTGTGAGTCTGTGAAAATTTCTAAGATTGTAATTGGATATTAACGAAAGCGTAAATGTATACATTTAACAGCTCAGTTAGATGAACGCTATAGATACATTTATATGAATACTTTTTATTTTGAAATTCCCATTAATTTAATTTTTGACCCATTTTTTAGCATTTTCTTCTATTTCTGTCTAGTGTGCATTGACTGCTTTGAAAAACTGCATGTCGAACAGCGTAATCTAATTGGGTAAATTTTCGAGGTGTTTACACACTAAACTCCTCGCGGAAGTTTACCGAATTTGTATAAACTTCGTTCCATACAAATTTTGACAGTTCATTTACGCATTCGGTAATTTTCTACGTTTACACGCTTTACGCGGTGTTTCTATGGTTACATGAATAAAATTACTCTTTTTTAAGCAATATAAAATACATCATGACTGCGCCTAAATGTATGTAAGTGAAATCCAAATATTTGAAATTTCGATGCTATTTATATGCAGATGGCGCTGAAAACGCATTATAGCATGCGCATTATAGCATGTGTACGAAATATTCAGATAGCAATAAGGAAGATAGACCGATAAATGGGACTTTTGCAATTAAAGCAATATTTTGGGTTGTCAGCGAAACCTGAACGATGGTGAAAATTTCAAAACCCCAGCTCAACGGGAAGTTAGTACAAAATCCAAAGCAAAATCTCTGGAAATGAAACTTTTCAAATATCTCTACCCGTGCGCCACCTATCGGAATTATTTTTTTGTTATATTGCGTGGGGGCAGAAAACTAAATGATGATGAAAATTTCAAGATTCTACCTCAACGGGAATTTCGTTGAAAAACGAATTAATCGACACCGAAAACAGACCTTCGCATTTCTTAAATAGAACGACTCATGATTAAGTAATACACACGCTAAATATCAGCTAAATTGGTCCATAATTAGGAATTTCAGCTGTTATTACCCCGACCTCAGCTCCACCTAGCGGAATTTTTTTTAGGAAAATATTTCTTTTCATAGTAGTAATACATGTTCCGAATTTCAGCCAAATCGGACCATAAATGCGATTTTTGAAAATATAGCGACCCACGCGCCACCTATCGGAATTTTTTTGCATAATATTGCATTGTCATCGCGACCTGAAATGTGGTGAAAATTTCAAGACCCTAGCACAACAGGAAGTTGGTTCAAAATCGAATGCAAAAATCCGGGCACAAGAACGACGAAAGCGACCTAATAAAAACATTTTAAAAACGATTCGGTTAATGTCCTGAGCCTCCGCCCGAGCGTTTTGTCCTTTTTTATAAAAAAAGCACCTATATTCAAATTATCTACTGTATCAGTAGCTTAAATAACCTTAAATAATTTCTAAATGAGGCTAGGACGTAGCTGTCATTATAGATGTTAAATTTCTGAGGCCTTTTCCATATATTGACATTACGAAGTCCTTGATTTTTTGAGCTATGGACGAGGATTCGAAATTTTCCCTTTAAAAAATACTAATCGAAAGGGGAAAAGCAAGGTATTATATTACTTAGAGAGTGTCTAAATGGTAAACATATCTGACCTGAAGTGTCAGCTACAAAATCACTAGTACATACATATATATTTGTTGTCATACTTTTATTTATTGGCCACTATAGCAAAAACTGCATTGTAAAATATTTTCAACAATTATAAAAAAATAATTTATTTCAAACAGGTATTAGTTTATATTAAGTTTAAAGTCAGACTTATTTTTAAAAGATGGCATCTCAGCCCTTGATTTCAGCTTATTTAAAATGTAGCCCTCTTTAGCCGTGTATCCAACCACGTTTTTGCTTGCATTGGTTACTAGTTTGACACATCTTTCTACTGCTTGTGTGTGATTGGGCAACTTCGGAACTTCAAGTTTGTGTGGCTTTTCCATTAATAAATATATCTGCAAGTCTTCGGAAGGAATGCCGTCAAGTAAAGGTGGGCATTTATTTATAAGCTTTTATTTAGTTTCACCTGACGGCTGTCTGTTATCAAATCTTGCAAGCTAAATTTGATACACTTCCCGGTGTCCGATTGATTTGAAATTCTGCACCCATGTATAACCCTGATGACAATGCAATATTATAAAAAAAAAATTCGATAGGTGGCGCGTGGGTCGCTATATTTTCAAAATTCGCATTTATGGTCCGATTTAGCTGAAATTCGTAACATGTATTACTACCATGAAAAGAAATATTTTTGTAAAAAAAATTCCGCTAGGTGGGGCTGAGATAGCGGTAATAAAAACTCAAAATCGTAATTATGGACCGATTTGGCTGATATTTTAAGTGTGTGTTACTTAATTAATTTCTAAATGTTAAAAAAAAAAGTTGGACCCGCTAGGTGCCGCGTGAGTCGCTTTATTTGAGAATTACGAAGGTCTGTTTTCAGTGTCGATTAATTCGTTTTTCAACGAACTTCCCGTTGGGGTAGGATCTTGAAATTTTCATCATCGCTTAGTTTTATACCCCAATGCACTATAATAAAAAAATAATTCCGATAGGTGGCGCATGGGTAGAGATATTTGAAAAATTTAATTTACAGAGATTTTGCTTTCGATTTTGAGCTAACTCCCCGTTGAGCTGGGGTTTTGAAATTTTCACCATCGATCAGGTTTTACTGCATTATACAAAAAAAAAATCTAAAATATTGCTTTATTTGCAAAAATCCAATCATCACCCAAGTTTAGTCGTTTTTCCCTATTGCCATAGAAAGAAGATTGGAATTCGCCGCGTGGTGTATTCCAAAAGTACCTTTACTTACCACGCGGTGAATTCCTTTACTCTTATGAGCATTGTCTATTGATATGCAGATGGCACTCAGCATTATATATTGATATGCAGATGGCGCTGAAGAATGCAACATTTGACTTTTCTAGCTTTTATTCATGCCTATTCTAAACAATTTTGCACTAGTGAAACGGTGCAAACCGCTATATTTTCAAAATTCGCATTTATGGTCCGATTTAGCTGAAATTCGTAACATGTATTACTACCATGAAAAGAAATATTTTTGTAAAAAGAATTCCGCTAGGTTGGGCTGAGATAGCGGTAATAAAAACTCAAAATCGTAATTATGGACCGATATGGCTGATATTTTACGTGTGTGTTACTTAATTAATTTCTAAATGTTAAAAAAAAATTAGACCCGCTAGGTGGCGCGTGAGTCGCTTTATTTGAGAATTACGAAGGTCTGTTTTCAGTGTCGATTAATTCGTTTTCAACGAACTTCCCGTTGAGGTAGGATCTTTCAATTTCATTTCAATTTGATGGTATAATTAAGAACATTTAGGACCTTCTTTTCTATTTGATGGTATATTTAAGAACATTCAGGACCTTCTTTTCTTGCTATCGAAATTTAACACGCTTTTATTATTAATAAAATTAGGAATGTGATATATACTGGAAGATTTAATAATTTAGGTGTAAAGTTTTAATGTTAGAAATATATAATTATGTACAATATGGAATTATTTTGTGGCAGACGAAGAAGCCAAATTATCTTTAAAGGTTACAATGAACTTATAAAGTGTTATATTCCTTTACAGTCAATTTATTTTTTACTTTTTAGTTAATTTTATAAACCAATAATAAAAGCTTATTTTTAAAAAAGTTTTTTTTTCTTTAATTTTATTTTGCATGCTGGCCAGTCAATGAGGTCCACGTAGTCAACTACTTCAGCATTAATTATATTTCTAGGCGGCTTAAAAACTCTAACAGATCGCGCCGAATCGCATTTTAGGTCTACCACGTTTTTTTAATGCCAAAGGCTTTTCTTCTTCAACCTCTCTTGCATCCAAAATTCTCTTCAGTGTGACGCAAAACCTTTTGAACAACCTCTTTTGGCTTCTCAGACATATAGTTTGAGCACTGAAACTTTCGCCACATATGGATTGCTCCCACAGTACAGTCAGGCTCTCTGCGTGTCGAGAACCACATTTTCGCGTACACTCTTACAATAAACTCAGTTAGCTCCTGAAGCTTATTTGTTGGACATTCCTTCCGAAGACTTGCAGATAAATTTATTAGTGGAAAATCCACCCAAACTTCAAGTTCCGAAGTTGCCCAATCACACACACGCAGTAGAAAGATGTGTCAAACTACACAGAGCCAAAAATGCCTAATAAAATTAATAAAATTGTCTTCATGAGCGGGTTTTGGGCTGAGGGGTAGTCGAAAAGACGGAAACGAAAAAAAACTATACACAAATCTATTTGGTTTAATGAGGAAATTCTTATTGATATTATTAAGTGCAATTTCTTCTTATTTCTTTTCGATTTCTTTTTATATGTGTTATTAATAAGAAAATCTTTTCAAGATTTCCTTAAAAATATGAAAAAAAGATGAAACAGGAAAAACTTCTTATTTTAATAAGATGATCTTAGGGTTCCTAACAAAAAGATTTGACTTATTAATATTTTCAAAGGGAAATCTTGCATCATCATCAGCAGACATCATGTAGAACAATTATACGCTGGGAAGCAGAAGTACCCGATGGCTCGATGGTAAGCACCTGTGTTCAGCATTCAATATGTGGTTAGTTCGATTCGCGGTGGAGGCAATATGGCAAGTGTGGAAGGCAATGTAAGGAAGAGTGTGGTGAGATGGATTGAAGGCAATATAATAAGGCAACATAAGAAGGTAAAGGCAATACAAGAGAAATCTAAAATTTAATCGTAACTGATAATCTGAAGTTCCCGAAGACAATATAAGAACTCTGAAATATAATTTTTATTTTTTTTATTTGAAATATTAAAAAGAACATCTTCTCAATAATATGTGATTTCATTTTGAAAACATTAATAAGTCGAATCTTCTTGTTAGGAACCCTAAGAAATCAATTCGTTTTCTGCAAGATTTCTTTTTGAAAACATTAATAAGTCAAATCTTCTTGTTAGGAACCCTAAGAAATCAATTCGTTTTCTGCAAGATTTCTCTTTGAAAACATTAATAAGTCAAATCTTCTTATTAGGACCCCTAAGATTATCTTATTAATACATACAATTATGCGGAAATCAGTTAATAAGTCAAATCTTCTTGTTAGGAACCCTAAGAAATCGGTTTGTTTTTTGCAAGATTTCCTTTTGTAAACATTAATAAGATTTTCTCTTCAAATTTAAAAAGAACTTCTTCTTGAAGAAAATCTATAGAGATATCATATGACTTTTGTTCTATTTTATTAGGCATTGTTGGCTCTGTGTAGTAACCGATGCAAGCAAAAACGAGGTTGGATACTAGGCTAGAGAGGGCTACCTTTTAAATAAGCTGAAATCAAGGGCTGAGATGTCATCTTTTAAAATAAGTCTGACTTTAAACTAAATATAAACTAATACCTGTTTGAAATAAATTATTTTTATATAATTGTTGAAAATATTTTACAATGCAGTTTTTGTTATAGTGGCCAATAATCCTCGTCCATAGCTCAAAAAATCAAGGACTTCGTAAAGTCAATATATGGAAAAGGCCTCAGAAATTTAACACCTATAATGACAGCTACGTCCTAGCCTCATTTGGAAATTATTTAAGGTAATTTAAGCTGCTGATACAGTAGATAATTTCAATATAGGTGCTTTTTTTTATAAAAAAGGACAAAACGCTCGGGCGGAGGCTCAGAACATTACCCGAATTGTTTCATTTTTTGGTACTTTGATTATAATGTTAGATGACAACTTTCTATAGCTAGCCCACTTGACATTTCCACAAAAGTGTTTTATGGGGTACCCTACCAAATATACATACTTAGATATTTGATTAATAACGAAAAATTACTTTTTCTGAAAGAAATTATTGCATTAATAGTGTCATCTCTTAACCTGGCTCTGCCTCAACACTTGTGGGTTGAACTGTTGACAAAAAGTCAAATGCTTTACTTTAAATCATATATGTATATTACTCGGATTAATTAAAAAGGCGTAAAAAGGTGGTGTTTCAAATGTTGTAGTAATAGTTATTTTTCCCTCAAAGGGGATGTTTTTGGTAGAAGTTTAGAATCATTCAGAATCATGTTCTACTTAAAGTACATATATACAAGATAATTTAAATGTATTTAAAAATTTATTTTCGGTGAACCCGGGATTTAGGTCTAGTAATCCCGGGATTTTCGGGACTTAAAAAACTATCCCTAGTGTCCATACCCGCGCTTTATCTTGACGGGACTAAGCTGCAAGTTGGTAATAAAATTAAATCTTGGCTTTGTGATCAATTCAAATTTGACCTGTGTAGACCATATAAATACTGTGGTGGGTAAAGTATATGCCTCCCTACGTAGCCTGAGGCAGTCTGCCTCCGTTACTCCTTTGCCCATAAGGCGTAAACTCGCAATTCAGCTACTGCTACCAACAATTACGTACTCTGAATTAGTCTATAATAAGCTGGACTCACAGTCTGCTCACAAAATGTATGTATTATTTAATAATATTACTCGTTACGTATTTGGTTTGAAACAGTATGATCATATCTCCGCCTGGAGATGCAAGCTTTTAGGATGTAACATAGAGCAGTACGTCAAAGCCAGAAGCTGTATTTTTATACCCAGCTGTACTTGTACACAGGGTATTATAACTTTGTTAGGATAACGGTTGGTTGTACAGGTATAAAGGAATCGAGATAGATATAGACTTCCATATATCAATATGATCAGGATCGAAAAAAATTTGATTGAGCCATGTCCGTCCGTCTGTCCGTCCGTCCGTCCGTCCGTCCGTCCGTCTGTCCGTTAACACGATAACTTGAGCAAATAATGAGATATCTTCACCAAATTTGGCATGCGTACTTATTTGGGTTCAGAATAGATTGCTATTGAAAATGGGTAAAATCGGACCATAACCACGCCCCTTTTTCGATATCGAAAATTTCGAAAAACGTATAAAATGGGTTAATTCAATATTAGAAGCAGCTACAATGATAAAATTTGCAATATGTATTGATTTAGATGTTCTAAGGCCGATTTTATAAAAATTTTTGAAAAGGGGGCGTGGTACCGCCCACGTATATTTGAAGAAATTTTAAAATTTTGACTCTTAATAACTTCAGAACAGTTTATGCTAGTATAACGAAATTTCGTAGAGGACATACTATTGTTGTGGTAAATTCAGCTATAGAAAATAAACGAAATCGCTTCGCGACCACGCCTACTTTTTCATAAAAGTTATATTGAAAGGAGGTGGAAATATTGAAAAGTCCATATCTAATTAACTGATTTCGCTATAATAATATAATTTGGTACATACATCAACTTTCATATTCTTTACAAAATTTTTTCAAAATTTTGGAAAGTGGGCGTGGCACCGCCCACTTATGAGTCAAGCAATTTTTAAATTCGACTGCTAACAACTTCAGAACGGTGTGAGATAGATTTACGAAACTAGGTACCAGGCATGTTATGTTTATGTAGAGTACTACCACAGAAAATAAGAAAAATCGGTGAACGATAACGCCCACTTTATGTGCACAGCTGGGTATGTAATGTTCGGTTTCACCCGAACTTAGACTTCTTTACTTGTTCTTTTTAGACTTATGAGTTGTAAGTCGCCCTCTTATCTGTACGATAAACTTATCTTCACGAGGTCTGAGCGATCGTATGATCTAATTATCCCTACCTACAATTTCCTAGCATCTACTAGACTGTTTTTTGTCAACTCTATAAGAACTTGGAACTCGATACCATCCGCCATTAGAAGTAAACTAAACAAAAGCAATTTTAAAAATATTATATTTCTGTACCTTAACACAAATTTCGGACTGGCCATCTAGAGTTCAGTAGTTTTTACTTGTTGTTATTTTATTTTATTTTTTTTCTTCAGTATTTTTTGTTTTTAAATGTTTAACTTAAAATTTTTGTTAACTAAATTAATTAAAACTAGTATATCCCGTGGTCGAAATTCGACCAATTTAAAATAGTTGAACTTATTCAAACATCTGATCAACTTTTTGTCAATAGCTGCCTTTAGGACCCGTGGCCGAACCTCGACCAACTTAAATGTATACATTAAAAACTCATCTATAGGCAAAATGAGGCCATCAAAGAATTTAAAAAATAGCGGCTGTTATTATATAATAAAAATATTAAATTACAGCAGCCCTTTCCAAAATTATTTATGGCAAATGCCATGCAAATATTCGGTTTTCGGGATTTTATGTTGCACTTGAATAATCGGATGATGAGATTGTGCTTAACAAATAGCCACTAATTTATGCGATCGTTTTGAGCAGGTGAAGAACAAAAAAATATTAGGTTGAAAATTAAGTAAATTGTAATAGTTAAGATTAAAGGTTTTTTAATATAAAAAAAAAAACATAATTTAAGAAAAAAAAGGAATATTCCGCAACCGGGTCTTGCAACTGTGCACACCGTATTCTATACGCTCACCGCCGCGCCATTACCTTATGCACAAAGCAGTTATCAAATTCTGCAATTAGGCTTTATGAGAATCAGAATTTAAAAATTAACAATATACCAACAACAAAGTTAGACTATTAATATAAATAATGGACCGAAGTACTCAATGAGCGAAGGAGTGAAAATAATTTCTCTAATAATAGGGGGAGCTTATTGAGTGAAAGAATGAAATTCATTTTGTAGAAATATGAGTTCTATTTATAGAAATTTATTATTTAGTGTTGGTAAGTTACAAATGCTGGTTAGGGCAAATCTAGGCTTTTGCAAAAACAGTTAAAGGTTTTTCTAGCTTTTTTCTTTATCCATAACTTAGCAATATTTAGGAGACATTTTAATTTGATTTTTGATTTGATTTAAAAAAAAAAAAATGTATTCAAAGTGGTAAAATCAGCCAAAATCTAGCCTTTTGTAAAAACTGTTAAAGGTTTTTCTATCTTTTTTCCTTAACCATAACTTAAAAATATTTAAAAATACATTTCTTATCGATTTTTGATTTGATTTTTGAAACAAATAGTACGTATATTGATTAAAAAAAAAATATTCAAAAGTGGTGAAACCGGGCAAAATGTAGCCTTTTGCAAAAACAGTTTGAGGATTTTCTAGCCTTAGCCAGAACTTAGAAATATTTAAAAAGACATTTCATATCGATTTTTGATTTGATTTTTGAAAAAAAATGTGGGTATGTTGATTTAAAAAAAAGTTATTCAAAATTGGTTAAACCGGGCAAAATCTAGCCTTATGGAAAAAACAGTTTGAGGGTTTTTAAGCTTTTTTCCTCAACCATAGCTTAGAAATATTTAAAAAGAGATTTTGTATCGATTTTTGATTTGATTTTTGAAAAAAATAGTACGTATATTGATTTAAAAAAAAAAAAATATTCAAAAGTGGTGAAACCGGGCTAAATGTAGGCTTTGAGGATTTTCTAGCTTTTTTCCTTATCCGTAACTTAGAAATATTTAAAAAGACATTTCATATCGATTTTTGATTTGATTTAAAAAAAAAATGTGGGTATGTTGATTTAAAAAAAAAGTTATTCAAAAGTGGTTAAACCTCGCAAAATCTGGCCTTATGCAAAAACAGTTTGAGGGTTTTCTAGCTTTTTTCCTTAACCCTAACTTGAAAATATTTAAAAAGACATTTTATATTGATTTTTGATTTGATTTTTTAAAAAAAATGTAGGTATATTGAAACCGGGAAAAATGTAGCCTTTTGGAAAAACAGATTGAGGGTTTTCTAGCTTTTTGCATTAACCATAACTTAGAAATATTAAAAAGACATTTTATATTGATTTTTTTTTTTTTATTCAAAAGTGGTCAGATTTTGTCTAGACTTGTTTGGTGTTCGGGTTGTAAATTTGGATGAATAGAAATGAGTTGTTGTCTTTAGTAATATTTTAGTTGACCTCTAACCACTTCGTTTAGTACAAAATTTAAGGACCTGTGAAAAATTATGGAAATTTATATTTCAAAATTTATAGAAATAATCTACCGAAGTCCGATAAACAGAACAATATCCCCCTTATTCATAAAAAATATAAAAGGTTTATTAAGCTCTTATTATTCAAAATTGGTATGAAAATGTCATTTTAAAAAGCTTTATAAACCAATTTTATTTTTTATGAATATGAGGGTATGTTTAAAAAAATTTTAATTTTCGGAAAAACTTACCAAAAAACCCAAATTGTATAAGCGGTTATCTCATTTCTATAATGGGTGGTATGTATGTATATTTATGAAAATATTCGCAGTAAGTTTTTTCCGAAAAAAGTATCACAAATATAAAAATATGTCTTATGAAATTTAAATGAGCTTATAAAAAATCAAGATTAGAAATACTCATATACCTAACGATGTTTAAAAAAAAAAACAATTTTCAATGAAAAAAAAAATTGAAGCCCGGAGCTGTTCTCGAACCTACAACAGTTCGCTCGCTATCCGATGCGCTAACCACTGCTCTACTGCTTTATCTACGAATTTATTGTCAAATCACCAATTCAAGCTGTATGGGCAATGAGCGAGAGAATGAAAATAGTTTCTCTAATAAAAGGAGGAGCTTGTCGAGTGAAAGATTGAAAGGTTCATTTTGCAGAAAATGAGTTCTTTTTATAGAAATTTATTATACAGGCGTGTTTTTAAATCTTTTTAGAGGGATTAATTACAAATTCTGGTTAGGTCAAAAAAAGTTTGAGGATTTTCTAGCTTTTTTCTTTAACCATAACTTAGCAATATTTAAAAGACACTTTATATGGATTTTTCTTTTGATTTAAAGAAAAAAAAATGTATATTGATTTTTAAAAAAATTCTATTCAATTTGGTCTAGACTTGTTTGGGGCTCGGGTTGCGAATTTGCCCTTTTAAAAGTTAATACATATATACATTTGAAAAGAAATTATTTGTTGTCTTCAGTAAAATTTAAGATTTCCGCTTATCACTTGGTTTAGTTCAAAATAACGTAGTATCCATAAAATATTTTGTCGATTTTTATACATTAATTAAGGAATTTATCAGCAACTCTATCTCAATCGATAGATTTTGAAAAAAAATTCGCAAATTGCAGCTTTCATCTTCAAAAATTAGAGCAGTCAGACTTATATTAATGGTAATTTTTTGAAATATTTACCAAAAAAAAAAAACAAAAAGAAATTGTATAAGCGGTTATAGCATTTCTATAATGGGTGGTTTGTATGTATATTTATGATATAAAATTATTATTTCACATGGCTTTCCGTAAACTAAAAATATTCGCACCAAATTTTTTTCTTCTCGAAAATAGAGATCACAAACATAAAAATATTGTTTATAAAAATATTAAAAAGTCAAGATTAGAAATATAAAAATATATAAAAAATATAAACAATTTTCAATGACAAAAAAGAAAAAAATTTTGGCCTATAGCTGTGTAACTAACTGTACTCGAACCATCAACCGCTCGACCACTACCCCCTAACGCTTCCCACTGGGCTATCGCTTTATTTACAAATTGATTGTCAGATAACCAATTTAAGTTGCATGAAAAATTTTCATTCGCTTATTACAGATAAATGAAGCAGTATTGGTTATATATTAGATAATTGTGCACTGCCTTAGAGGTATGCCAACAAATAAATATGCATTTCATAAATATTTATGCATATTTAGTATGGGTTTAAGCTTGGCAATGGTTTATATGTAAAATTTGTTAGCCTATTAATATAATAGATGTTTTTATTCTTACAATTATCTTACTTATTGTTGTACTACAAAAGATGTTAAATCTCATTGTACTAATTATTGTTTTTACCACGCTTTTATTATGTTCACTTGTATGTTTGCTTGTTTGCTTGTTTGTATGTATGTGACTCTCGTTCGGTCTAAGCCTCAGTGGCCCAAAAACAGTAAAATGTCCCTACAATATGGGTATCAGGTTTCATTTAGACATCGACATATTTCGATAAATTTATCGATAACTGAGTTATCGGTCAAAATGTGGTTGCCCGAAAACCTTAAAATTTCCTTACAATATGGGTATCAAACGAAAGGTGAAGGCCCCAGGTCTCATTTGGACATCGACATAATTCGATAAATTTATCGATAACTGACTTATCGGTCAAAATGTGGTTGCCCGAAAACCTTAAAATTTCCCTACAATATGGGTATCAAACGAAAGGTGAAGGCCCCAGGTTTCATTTGGACATCGACATATTTCGATAAATTTATCGATAACTGAGTTATCGGTCAAAATATGATTGCCCAAAAACGAAAAAAAATTCCCTACAATATGGGTATCAAACGAAAGGTGAATGCCCCAGGTCTCATTTGGACTTCGATATATTTTGATAAATTTATCGATAACTGAGTTATCGGTCAAAATATGATTGCCCAAAAACCTAAAAAATACCCTACAATATGGGTATCAAACGAAAGGTGAATGCCCCAGGTCTCATTTGGACTTCGATATATTTTGATAAATTTATCGATAACTGAGTTATCGGTCAAAATATGATTGCCCAAAAACCTAAAAAATACCCTACAATATGGGTATCAAACGAAAGGTGAAGGCCCCAGGTCTCATTTGGACATCGACATAATTCGATAAATTTATCGATAACTGACTTATCGGTCAAAATGTGGTTGCCCGAAAACCTTAAAATTTCCCTACAATATGGGTATCAAACGAAAGGTGAAGGCCCCAGGTTTCATTTGGACATCGACATATTTCGATAAATTTATCGATAACTGAGTTATCGGTCAAAATATGATTGCCCAAAAACGAAAAAAAATTCCCTACAATATGGGTATCAAACGAAAGGTGAATGCCCCAGGTCTCATTTGGACTTCGATATATTTTGATAAATTTATCGATAACTGAGTTATCGGTCAAAATATGATTGCCCAAAAACCTAAAAAATACCCTACAATATGGGTATCAAACGAAAGGTGAATGCCCCAGGTCTCATTTGGACTTCGATATATTTTGATAAATTTATCGATAACTGAGTTATCGGTCAAAATATGATTGCCCAAAAACCTAAAAAATACCCTACAATATGGGTATCAAACGAAAGGTGAAGGCCCCAGGTCTCATTTGGACATCGACATAATTCGATAAATTTATCGATAACTGAGTTATCGGTCAAAATGTGGTTGCCCGAAAACCTTAAAATTTCCCTACAATATGGATATCAAACGAAAGGTGAAGGACCCAGGTTTCATTTGGACATCGTTATATTTCGATAAATTTATCGATAACTGAGTTATCGGTCAAAATATGATTGCCCAAAAACGAAAAAAAATTCCCTACAATATGGGTATCAAACGAAAGGTGAATGCCCCAGGTCTCATTTGGACTTCGATATATTTTGATAAATTTATCGATAACTGAGTTATCGGTCAAAATATGATTGCCCAAAAACCTAAAAAATACCCTACAATATGGGTATCAAACGAAAGGTGAAGGCCCCAGGTTTCACTTGGACATCGACATATTTCGATAAATTTGTCGATAACTGAGTTCTCGGTCAAAATGTGGTTGCCCGAAAACCTTAAAATTTCCCTACAATTTGGGTATCAAACGAAAAGTGAAGGCCCCACGTCTCATTTGGACATCGACATATTTCGATAAATTTATCGATAACTGAGTTATCGGTCAAAATGTGGTTGCCCGAAAACCTTAAAATTTCCTTACAATATAGGTATCAAACGAAAGGGGAAGGCCACAGGTTTCATTTGGACTTCGATAAATTTATCGACAACTGAGTTATCGGTCGATATATGATTGCCCAAAAACCTAAAAAATTCCCTACAATATGGGTATCAAACGAAAGGGGAACGCCGCAGGTTTCATTTGGATTTCAATATATTTCGATAACTGAGTTATTGTCAAAATGTGAGGCCAAATACCTTAAAATTTCCTAACAATATGGGTATCAAACTAAAGTGGAGGCCCAGAGGTTTCGTTTGCACTGCGGTATACTTCGATATATTTATCGATTACTTCATAACAGATTTAACTTAAAAGTAAATAAAAAATAGAATAAAAAAATATTTTTAATTTAAAATGTTTTTAAAATGAACTAAAAACTGGAAAATAATTTCCCCTCTGCCTACATAGATTCTTCACCACGTAAAGCTTATCTGGAACATTTGTGAGTGTGAATTCTTATAGGTATAGTACTTGGAGTTTGAAATGTATAAAAACATTGGCGCACGCTAAAGATGGTTCGCATTAATTTCTAACAATCTTATTACCGATATGAGCTTTTCTAAAAAAAAAACATCTTTTCACAATATAGCAAGCGCCAAATGTTTTTATACTTTTCAAACTCCAAGTACTATTTAATACCTATAAGAATTCACACTCACAAATGTTCCAGATAAGCTTTACGTGGTGAAGAATCTATGTAGGCAGAGGGGAAATTATTTTCCAGTTTTTAGTTCATTTTTAAAACATTTTAAATTAAAAATATTTTTTTATTCTATTTTTTATTTTATACTTTTTAGTTGTGAGTCTGTGAAAATTTCTAAGATTGTAATTGGATATTCTGTGTCATATTAGTGGTACTCATGTAACCATATAACTTAACGAAAGCGTAAATATATACATTTAACAGCTCAGTTAGATGAACGATATAGATAAATTTATGTGAATACTTTTTATTATGGAATTCTTATTAATTTAATTTTTGACCCATTTTTTAGCTATTCTTCTATTTTTGTCTAGTGTGCATTGCCTGCTTTGAAAAACTGTATGTCGAACAGCGTAATCGAATTGGGTAATTTTTGGAGGTGTTTACACACTAAACTCCTCGTGGAAGTTTACCGAATCTGTGTAAACTTCGTTCCATAAAAATTTTGACAGTTCATTTACGCCTTCGGCAATTTTCTACGTTTACACGCATTACGCGGTGGGCCTATGGTTACATGAATAAAATTATTCTTTTTTAAGCCTTATAAAGCACATTATCTTTCCTTCGTGCAACAGTGGCTGCGCCTAAATGTATGCAGATGAAATATTCGAAATTTCGATGCTGTTTATGGCGCTGAAAACACATTATAGCATGCGCATTATAGCATATGTACGAAATATTCAGATAGCAATAAGGAAGATAGGCCGATAAATGGGACTTTTGCAATTAAAGCAATATTTTGGATTTTTTTTTTGTATAATGCATTGTTAGCGAAACGATGGTGAAAATTTCAAAACCCCAGCTCAATGGGAAGTTAGTTCAAAATCCAAAGCAAAATCTCTGGAAATGAAACTTTTCAAATATCACTATCCGTGCGCCACCTATCGGAATTATTTTTTTCTTATATTGCGTGGGGCCAGAAAACTAAACGACGATGAAAATTTCAAGATTCTACCTCAACGGGAAGTTCGTTGAAAAACAAATTAATCGACACCGAAAACAGAACTTCGCATTTCTTAAATAGAACGACTCACGCGCCACCTGGCGGGTCCAATTTTCTTTTGAACATTTGGAAATTGATTAAGTAATACACACGCTAAATATCAGCTAAATCGGTCCATAATTAGGATTTTCAGCTTTTATTACCCCGATCTCAGCTCCACCTAGCGGAATTTTTTTTTTAGGAAAATATTTCTTTTCATAGTAGTAATACTTGTTCCGAATTTCAGCCAAATCGGACCAAAAATGCGATTTTTGAAAATATAGCGACACACGCGGCACCTATCGGATTTTTTTTTTCATAATATTGCATTGTCATCGCGACCTGAACTGTAGTGAAAATTTCAAGACCCTAGCACAACAGGAAGTTGGTTCAAAATCGAATACAAAAATCCGGGCACAAGAACGACGAAAGCGACCTAATAAAAACATTTTAAAAATAAATACAGTTTAAAGAGCGAAAACACACGCTTTAAAAGAATAATGCACTAAAAAGGTAAAAATAATTTAAATAAAAAACGAAGATTATGGAACAAAGCGGACCACGCTTTTTCCACAATACTACTGTGTAGGGTTTTTAAAATTATTTTAAACTTTTTAGTTCAATGCTCTCTAAAATCGTGAGTTTTAGTTTTTTTAAACTATATTAAATAAATGAAATGAAAAGGCGAAAAAGCGACCCCTAAAGGCTATTTTAAGTAGGTAAGGGAAAAGTTGCAGAGCTAACTTTTTGCGAGGCTTATTTTCCCATCATTTACTAACTTTGTAGGTGGTAAGACCCAAAAAAACTGAAACTTTTTTATTTGAATCACCCTAATGTATACATAGAAATATATGACGGAGTTGTCACATAATACAGCGTTGCCAGTACAAAGATTTCAGCTAGTCAATACATTTGGAAATCGGCAAGAGTTCCCGATATCTAATATCTTTAAACGAGTTAATCTTGTTTATTTGTATATTTCTATGTTCGGACTATCTCGAGAACCGCTTGACCGATTGGGATGAAATTTGGCACAAAGATAGTATGATGGATTCTAAGACTACCCACTTTAGGGTTGCCACTTGGGGCGGTTTACAGGGTTGCCACCTATCCCATTTTTTTTAATTATGGAGCAAGATATGCCAATATGGGTATCATATGAAAGGTATTTTCGGCGAGATACCAACTAAAATATTTTCAAGTAGAGTTGCCACCTAGGGTTGCCACCTTACCACAATATATTTGTATATCCGGTACTATCTCGAGAATCGCTTGACCGAATTGGCTGAAATTTGGCATGGTGATAGTATGATCGATTTTAAGACTACCCACTTTAGGGTTGCCACTTGGGGCGGTTTACAGGGTTGCCACCTATCCGTTTTTTTAATTATGGAGCAAGATATGCCAATATGGGTATCATATGAAAGGTATTTTCGGCGAGATACCAACTAAAATATTTTCAAGTAGGGTTGCCACCTAGGGTTTCCACCTTACCACAATATATTTGTATATCCGTTACTATCTCGAGAATCGCTTGACCGAATTGGCTGAAATTTGGAATGGTGATAGTATGATCGATTTTAAGACTATGAACTTTAGGGTTGCCACTTGAGGCGGTTTACAGGGTTGCCACCTATCCCATTTTTTTTTAATTATGGAGCAAGATATGCCAATATGGGTATCATATGAAAGGTACTTTCGGCTAGATACCAACTTAAGTATTTTCAAGTAGGGTTGCGACCTAGGGTTGCCACCTTACCGCAGTACTATCTCGAGAACCGGTTGACCGATTTGGATGAAATTTGGTATGGTGACAGTATGAAGGATTCCAAGGCTATCTACTTTAGGGTTGACATTTCGAGTAGTTTACAGGGTTGCCACCTATCCCATTTTTTTAATTATGGAACATGATATGACAATATGGGTATCATATGATAGGTATTTTCGGCGACATATCAACTAAAATACTTCCAAGTAGGTTTGTCACCTAGGGTTCCCGCACTATATTTCTATATCCGGTACTATCTCGAGAACCGCTTGACCGATTTGGATGAAATTTGGCACAGTGATAGCATGCCTGATTCTAAGACTATCCACTTAGGTGTTGCCACTTGGAGGGCTTTTAAGGGTGGCAACCTATCTAATTTTTTTTTTAATATTGAGTAAAATATGCGAATATCGGTATCAAATTAGAGGTATTTCCGGCGACATATCAACTAAAATATTTCTAAGTATAGTTGCCATCTAGGGTTGTCACCTTATCGCAGTATATTTGTATTACAGGGTTGCCACCTATTTAATTTTTTTATTTATGGAGCTAGATATGCCAATATGGGTATCAAATGAAAGGTATTTTTGCTGACATACCAACTAAAATATTTTCAAGTAGGGTTGTCCGCAAAAGTCCATTACGGCTACGAAAATTACAAAATTTTAATAATTTGCCCACATATAAAGGACAGTGTAACACGTCCTCACAAGTTTGGTAAGTAAAGTTAGCACTAAATTGATAGCACCGAGCAAGCTCGGACCAAGGAGATTTTTTGGGTTTTAACAAAAAAAAAAACGACAAAATGCATTTCATTGCAGTTTGAAAGTGAAAAGGTGTCACAAAGGGTCACGAATTAAAAAAAAAGGGTCAAAACGGTACTGTTTTGAAAAGTAGTAAAAGAACTTTATTATAAAAAGTTCTTGGTCTTTAATTATATTTTTTTTTAAATTTTCAAATATCTTTTATTTCAGTCAATTCAAAATTAATTCTATATTTTTTTTTATGACAACAAAATACATAACAATATTTTCTTCAAATACCTACTTATTATTTTTATATAATCACAAGTGTATTAAAGTAAAAGTAGATTTCCATTATATCACCCTCCTTTGAAAAAGAAGGATGTGACAAAGTGATCAGTTTTGTCACGCCCTTCTTGCTTATTAGAGTAATATAAAACAAATCCGACTAACTTATTTACTAATTATTATTATTACATACTAAACTAATACTATACTATATTAAGTTATTTACAAATAATTACTAACTTATATTCTAAAAATTAATTGATAAAATAATTATTCAAATATTAAATTAAATTTATTAAATTTTTTTTTTTTTATTTATAGTTTTTATTTTATATTAATTCATCAACTAAATCGAACTAAAGTTAATCTATAAAGTATTATTTATTTATTTTATGTATTCTATTTTTGTGAACTAATTTTTCCTTTTTCGTTTTATTATCAAAAACGGTTACATTTACACCATGTGTTATAGTGTAAGGTCCCTGATAAATGTTTGAGTGTTTATCTCTTGGTTCTTTTTGTATCACAACTCTATCATTTATATTAATAGTTAAAGGTTTTGCTGCTTTATCATAAGAATTTTTATTTCTAATTTTATGTTTATTGATTAGTTCTTTTGCGAGTGCGTGTGACTTTTGCATACGATATTTTACCTCTTTTGCATAATTTTCAACATTATAAATTGGATCTATATTTTCCTTTTTTAATTCATTTTGCAAAGTGACTTTTCTACCAAATACTAATTCGAAAGGTGAATATTGATTATCAAAATCAGTATTTGTTGTTGTATTATGCAAAAATGTAAAATATTTTAAATAAACATCCCACTCGGGAAAAGAATCGTCAAGATAAGCTCTTAAATATTCGTTAAATACACGATGATTCCTTTCAATAGTACCAACAGTTTCATGATGATAAGGCGTTGAGAAATTGTGCTCAATTTTCAAAAGTTTAGTCAATTCCGCAAAATTTCATTTTTAAATTCTGTGCCTAAATCTGATTTAATAGATTTCATTATTCCATAAATTAGAATAAAACTTTCAAAAATTGCAGATGCAACTGTTTTTGCACTCTTATCTGGAATAGCTATTGTAACTAAATATTTGCTTAAATCACACATAATGGTAACAGCGAACTTGTTCCCATCATTGGATTGAGGCAAAGGTCCTATTGTGTCTATAACTACAATATCAAAAGGTTTGCAAGGTGTTGGTGTAAGCACCATATTTTCTTTTGTTTTGGGCTTAACTTTGTTCAACAGGCATTTTTCACAACTTTTAACAAATTTAGCAATATCGCGTGTCATATTTTTCCAAAAATATTTTGTACGTATTTTCGCGTATAACTTTTTATTTCCGCAATGACCACCAGATATTGGATCATTATGATAAATTGTCATTAGTTTTAATTTCTTGTCTTCGTCAGTTACTATTTCTACAGGGTCTGTCAATATAATTATTAAATGTTTTAAAATTTTGTTCCCGATTTCTTTTAAACTTGCAATAGTAAAATATTGAAAAATTGTATCACCCTTTTGCCATTCAACTTCCTTAATGTTGTGATTGCCAGCCTCATATTCCAGCCTCAAAAGTAGCTCATCTAAATTCGCTATTTCGTTAACAATCTCAAAATTAAGTAGGTCGAACCTTTTATGTTTTATGTGCGCACATATTTTTAAACTACTAATATCACCATTCTTATTATAATTTATATTTGATTTTACTTTCGGGATTTTATTTGAAAAATTATAAGCGAATTTGTCGTAAAATTGTAATGTTTCTTTCTGTATTTGTCGGTTATCATCTTGTATTTGTGTTTCCTCTCTTTGTTTTGTCATAGATCTTGTTTGTACTGCCAAAATATGTTTCGTCGAAGCTTTTAACTCATCTATGGTTATACGAGAAAGAGCATCTGCACCTACATTTGTTTTACCCTTTATATACTCTATAGTAAAATTATACTCTGATAACTCTAAACGTATTCTAGAGAGTTTTGACGTAGTGTCTTTCATATTAAATAAATAAACTAACGGCCGATGATCTGATCTAACTGTAAAATGTGTACCATAAACGCATGGTCGAAACTGCTTAATTGCAAAATATATTGCCAAAAGTTCTAACTCAATAATTGCTTTATTTTGTTCAGCCTTGCTGAATGATTTTGAAGCGAAACAAATTGGTAAATCGTTACCATTATGATCCTGGCTTAATATAGCACCGCACCCAATTTTCGAAGCATCAACTGATATTAAAAACTCTTTAGTAAAATCCGGATATTGCAAAAGTTTTGGAGACATTAAACTTTTTCTTAATTTCTCAAATGCTAGCTCACATAAGGTATCCCAGTTAAATTCAACATTTTTCCGACTTAAACGATTCAAAGGTGCTGCCAAAGAAGCAAAATTTCGTATAAATCTCCTATAATAATTGGCAAATGCAACAAATCTTCTAACTGCATCTTTATCACGTGGTTTAGGATACTTTTTTATTGCTTCTATTTTAGAATCGTCAGGTAACAAACCCTTTGCTGAACATTTATGCCCCAAAAATGTTACTTCAAATCTAAGAAAATTACATTTAGCAGGGTTAAGCCGCAAATTAAACTTCCTACATGTCTCAAAAACTTTCTCTAAATTTTTTAAGTGATGAGTCTCACTACAACCAATAACTATAATATCATCTATATACATAAAGGCTTGGTTAGGTGCAATACCAGAAAATGCTATTGACATCATTCTCGAAATAGAGTTAGGAGCAACATTTAGTCCAAATGGTAAAACTTTCCAACGAAAAGATCCACGATCTGTACTAAATGATGTTATATCTCTCGAATCTTTATGTAAAGGAATTTGATGAAAACCCGAAAACAAATGCAAAGTTGAAAAATATTTAGCTCGACCAAGATTATCTAAAATATCATCTACTCTTGCCAAAGGAAATTTATCCGCAATTAATTTTTTGTTGACTGCTCGAAAGTCTACACACATTCGATATGCTTTTTGTCCAGATGGGTCTTTTTTTGGTACTAAAATCAATGGGCTGTTATAATTTGAAGAACTTCCTTCAAACAAATCATTTTTAAGCAAATTATCAACCTGTTTATTTATTTCAGCTCGCTGTGAATATGGTAATCTATAATTTTTTATGTACACTGGTGTCTTGTCTGTTAGTCTTAATTTTTGTTCGTAAAAGTTATTAATCGTCATTAAGTCTGTTTTTAGAGCAAAAATAACTGAATATTTCAAACACAAATCAAGTAATCTATTTTTCGCATATGAAGGCATTTGTTTCACTAAAACCGACTTAAGCTCTTCTATACGTTTCAAATCAACAGATGTATCATTTATACGATAGGCATCGAAATTTTCTATGTCCTCAGTTTGAATATTAAAGGTTTTGACGTACTTTACTTCATCAGTAGTGTTTATTATTTTCAAAATGGGATTTTTCGTATCAATGACACATTTTGCCGTAAAAACACCACTACAAAGTTCATGAGTATCGACAAAAACTGTACCTTTCGATTTATTCAGACTAAAAACACGAAAAACTTCACATCTTGGTGGAATTACAAGAGTATCTGTTGAAGTACTATGCAAAATTGAGATATCAACCCTTTCTGTCCCATGTCCTATCGTTATTGTGTCATTCGCATAATTGATTATACATTTGTTTACTTTTAAAAAGTCTTTCCCTATTATACCGTCCGAAGGAATATTAAAGTTGTCATTAACAACATGAAAAGTCAAAGGAAAAAATTTATTTGAAACTACTATGTGCGTGCTAATTGTGCCTAAAGTTGTTACTGTATCAGTTGTTACGCCTGTTATATTGATAACATTACTGCCATCTACTATTACATCACTTGCTAAACTAGAAATTTTTATAAGCGAAATATCTGCCTGAGAATCTACAAGAAAAGAACATATTTTGAAAGAATCGCTACAATTGACTTCAATAAAGTCAGAGTAATTCAAATTTAGACAATAAATTGATTTAAAAGTATTTAATCGAATAGTACCTGCTCCACCAGTGTTCGCTCCTGAGGGGCTTCGGCATTTAAAGAACGAACATTGACTGAATTTCGATTGTTGAAACGCTGACTATTAAAATTGCTGTTATTTGCAGACCGATTGTTATTGCTATTGTGATTGTTGTAACTATTAGACCTATTGTTGCCTCTGTTAAAAGTAGTATTTCTAAAATTTGAATTATTGCTAGACCTGTTTGAATTACTGTATCTAAAATTGCTATTATTGTTGTATCGAAAATTATTGTTGCCTCCAAAATTCCCTCGAAAATCATTAAACTTTATCGGACGTGACCGATACGTTAACACTTGTCGCTCTTTTACCTCCTGTTCACGCTCTATAATCATCTTAGCAACAACATCCTTCGAATCCTTGAAGGTTGTTGATGCAAGGATAGACTTCACCATGTCTGAACGGCTGTTCAACCTGCAAACGGCTACAGTTTGCTCAACCGCCATCTCATGTGCTTTTACCTGTGTCATACCTTCAATAATTAAGGAGCGCTCTAGCGAATCAGAAAGATCTTCTACTTGCTTGGAAAAATCAGAAAAATTATTGTTATTTACCCTTAAAGCCGCAATTTTACCCGCAACAACTCGAGTTGTCTGGTCTAATCTTACTACGCAATGCCTCTTTAATCTGGCTTATCGAATCTATTTGCGTTGGTAAGGCTTCACGAGCTTTTCCTTCAAGTTTCGACTTTAAGAATGCTATAAATTTTGGTATTAAAGATGCATCACATAATTCTTCTATTAAATCGATTTTATCAATGAACGAGGCAAGTGATAAGGGATTACCGCTGTAATTATCTCTCATAATTGAGGCACAAGTACCAATGAATGATTTCTTTTGCTCTTGATTTGCCATATTTAAATCGCTATGATTTGAAATTGTGTTAGAAGATAAATAAGAATTAAAATTTGAAGTTACGTTAAAATTCGAAATCAAACTAGATAATGAAGTAGGCTGATTTGAATTATCAAAACCTAAAAAGTCTTCAAGCAAAGAATCTCTAGCAACACGAAATTCTGTTATGGCATTTGAAAATGTATGTGGACTATTAGAATCGGACATATAAAGCAAAACACAACGACAAACTGTAATATCAAAACTGAATATTGCAACATGAAACTGCAACTGTAATTATGAAAGAATTACCGTGTAATTTATTGTACGAAAATTAAATTTCCGCTAAGCTAAGTTTTCAAATATAGTACCTGGGTGACCGAGCTTGCTCGGTGCTATCAATTTAGTGCTAACTTTACTTACCAAACTTGTGAGGACGTGTTACACTGTCCTTTATATGTGGGCAAATTATTAAAATTTTGTAATTTTCGTAGCCGTAATGGACTTTTTGCGGACAACCCTACTTGAAAATATTTTAGTTGGTATGTCAGCAAAAATACCTTTCATTTGATACCCATATTGGCATATCTAGCTCCATAAATAAAAAAATTAAATAGGTGGCAACCCTGTAATACAAATATACTGCGATAAGGTGACAACCCTAGATGGCAACTATACTTAGAAATATTTTAGTTGATATGTCGCCGGAAATACCTCTAATTTGATACCGATATTCGCATATTTTACTCAATATTAAAAAAAAAAATTAGATAGGTTGCCACCCTTAAAAGCCCTCCAAGTGGCAACACCTAAGTGGATAGTCTTAGAATCAGGCATGCTATCACTGTGCCAAATTTCATCCAAATCGGTCAAGAGGTTCTCGAGATAGTACCGGATATAGAAATATAGTGCGGGAACCCTAGGTGACAAACCTACTTGGAAGTATTTTAGTTGATATGTCGTCGAAAATACCTATCATATGATACCCATATTGTCATATCTTTCTCCATAATTAAAAAAATGGGATAGGTGGCAACCCTGTAAACTACTCGAAATGTCAACCCTAAAGTAGATAGCCTTGGAATCCTTCATACTGTCACCATACCAAATTTCACCCAAATCGGTCAACCGGTTCTCGAGATAGTACTGCGGTAAGGTGGCAACCCTAGGTCGCAACCCTACTTGAAAATACTTAAGTTGGTATCTCGCCGAAAGTACCTTTCATATGATACCCATATTGGCATATCTTGCTCCATAATTAAAAAAAAATGGGATAGGTGGCAACCCTGTAAACAGCCTCAAGTGGCAACCCTAAAGTGCATAGTCTTAAAATCGATCATACTATCACCATTACAAATTTCAGCCAATTCGGTCAAGCGATTCTCGAGATAGTAACGGATATACAAATATATTGTGGTAAGGTGGCAACCCTAGGTGGCAACCCTACTTGAAAATATTTTAGTTGGTATCTCGCCGAAAATACCTTTCATATGATACCCATATTGGCATATCTTGCTCCATAATTAAAAAAAAGGGATAGGTGGAAACCCTGTAAACCGCCCCAAGTGGCAACCCTAAAGTGGGTAGTCTTAAAATCGATCATACTATCACCATGCCAAATTTCAGCCAATTCGGTCAAGCGATTCTCGAGATAGTACCGGATATACAAATATATTGTGGTAAGGTGGCAACCCTAGGTGGCAACTCTACTTGAAAATATTTTAGTTGGTATCTCGCCGAAAATACCTTTCATATGATACCCATATTGGCATATCTTGCTCCATAATTAAAAAAAATGGGATAGGTGGCAACCCTGTAAACCGCCCCAAGTGGCAACCCTAAAGTGGGTAGTCTTAGAATCCATCATACTATCTTTGTGCCAAATTTCATCCCAATCGGTCAAGCGGTTCTCGAGATAGTCCGAACATACAAATATACAAATATACAAGATTAACTCGTTTAAAGATATTAGATTTCTGAAAATCTTCAAATTCACCATTATGTTTCACAAACGCACCGCTTTTAATCAAATTTATCATATTATTTTGCAGACGCACTGCTTTATTTGAAAAATATCATTTTTGTTTTTATTAAATTAAATCAATTTTATTTTGATAAACAAAAATATTTGAAGTTTCTGCACAACTTCAACCTAATGTCACTATATTATTAATAAAATATATTTAAATTTCTAATTTCTCGAAGAAATGTTAATAATAATTAATATATAATTATGTAGTATGTATATATATATGTGCATATGTATATGTGTGATGGTACCTTACCATATCTATAAAATTGTAAGAAATCAGAGTAGGCTGTTTACGAGACGCTACTGAAGTCGTTGATGGTGTTATTGTTTATATTGTTTCTGCTCCTGTCACTGTTATTGCACTGTCTCTACTGCTGTTACTTTTATTTCGCTGTTGTTGTCTCTGCTGCTGTCACTTACGCTGTTGTTGTCTCTGCTGCTATTAATGTTATTATACTCTGCTGCTGTTACTGTTAATTCACGGTTGTTGTCTCTGCTGCTGTCACTTACGCTGTTGTTGTCTCTGCTGCTATTATGTCATCACTGTTATTGCGCTATTGTTGTCTCTACTTCTGTTACTTGCGCTGTTGTTGTTAGCAATTGTTGTCGTTAATACTTTCGTTATTGCCATATTGCTGTTGTTGCTGGGAGTGCTGTTGTTAGCGTAGGTGTTGCGTTTTATAACCGCTTGTTGTTGTAGCGCGATTAAAGTTGTTGTAGCGTTTTGTTGTTACTGTTACATGCGCCTGTTGTTGCTGCGCTTCCACTGTATGATTGTAATTATACTTATTAGTGTTCGTATTAGGCTGTTATATTGCAAACGTTGTTAGTGTTGTCCGCGTAATTGATATTAAGCGCGTTGCACGTTGCACGTTGCTGTGCGCTTTGGTATAGCGTTATATAAAAGTGTTGCTGGATGTTGTTTTGCTGCGCTGATATTATTAATGCAACGGGCCAGCGCTGTTGTTGATGATAATTTTGTTGATTATTAGCGTTGTTGGTACGACACTATGAGTGCGCGTGGTGACTATTGTCCACTATGTCAGTACGTTTGTGATACTTTATTTTTTAATATTTTTTCAACAAAAATTTTGTATGAAGATTTTTTAACCTCCACTGCAGGACTTCAGAAGGTCAACGGTCGCCATAAAAGAACTTTATTATAAAAAGTTCTTAGTCTTTAATTATATTTTTTTTTAATTTTCAAATATCTTTTATTTCAGTCAATTCAAAATTAATTCTATATTTTTTTTATGACAACAAAATACATAACAATATTTTCTTCAAATACCTACTTATTATTTTTATATAATCACAAGTGTATTAAAGTAAAAGTAGATTTCCATTATAGTTGGGTCCGGGTCCTGGCTCTAAAAAAGGGTCAAATTGACCCTTTAAGGGTCAATTACATAAAACTTTATTTTGGCTTTACCTCAAACTTTGACTTTGACAGAAAAGTTCAGTATACGTATTTAAACGAAGCATGGCAAATAGAAGACCTCAAAGTTGAAGCAAGGTTAAAATTTGGCAAACTCTCAAATTTTGCTTGTTTTGCTTGCTTGACAGTCAGATGTTGATGACTTTGCTTTAATTTAAGAATAAAAAGTTGGAGGAAATAATTAATTAATTTTTTCTCTATTAAATTAATAAATTAACCAAAACAGTCTGAATGCAATTGTAAAATACCTCTGAAGTTTAGCGCAAAGTTTTGAGGTTACAAATGTCAGGCGAGGTTAACAAAGCTTTATGTATTTGACCCTGTAGCGTCCCCAACGGTAACACTGGTTCGGTTATACCCTTGGTCGGGTAAAATCCAAGTCATTACAGTACCTATAAATGGTTGTTGCCTGTCTGATTTTGATTTTGAGTATCTTTGATGGTATGATATCTCAGTTAAACTATATTTTTTTTTTTGGTTTAGTTTCGGTTTGTCAGTGCAAGTTTAAACTTCATAGGCATTAACTTAACCTTAATAGGTCCTTAAAAATTTTCGTCATTAAAGTCCTTCGGGTCAAATTTGACCCCTGTAGTAAATACGTAAATACATGGCGTTCAAATAATTTAACACACTAGAATTTTATACAAAGTTTTGAATGCTATATTCACATTCATTTAATAAAAAAAGATAATTTTTCCAACGTCAATTAAGTATCTATATATTAATAGGCTAACACTCTCCCCATACAAACAGTCATAACCCAATTTCGTATAGTATTTATGGATAGATCTCTATAAAATTTATATTGGAAACTTAGAATGGACTAATCTGGTGTCTTACCAAAAAAAATTTTGAAAATTATTTTTAGTTTATTTGTTATTAAACAAAAAAGAGGTCTCCAAACTCTCCAGATATTTTGTTATCTCCACATTCTGTTATACCTGAACTATACATCACTATTCAGCACTCTTATAAAACTCCCAAAGCCACAACCATCCGCTCATTCCCTTACACACACACGTACATATCTATGCAATGATCCAGCAGTTGCCACTTGCTTTTATTTTTGTGCCAAAAAAGAAACAACAAAATGTACCAAATCATATCATCTTCGGCATCTAAACAACATTTGTAAGCTAAGAAATCCAGCTTCACTTCTGGCTTTAT
Source organism: Campiglossa producta (assembly GCA_964058755.1). NCBI lineage: Eukaryota > Metazoa > Arthropoda > Insecta > Diptera > Tephritidae > Campiglossa > Campiglossa producta. The sequence continues at coordinate 58,876,205 of CAXKVI010000002.1, forward strand.
ATATATAACTTTTTGCCTATTGGTAAAGTTTATTTTTTTAACGATATGATTTTGTAAGAAAATTCCACAATGTTAAGATCGAAATTTAAATATCGTACGGACTTTAACTAAAGAACAATTTTACATGACACTAATGCTGATTTCGTTGAACATGTTTACACCCTTGCACAGAATACTGTAAAAGTGTGATAAAAGTGTACCCGTTCTACATGAAAGTGCTACATCGATAAAACGAACAAAAAACATTGCCCGTTTGCTATGCTATGTGCATGAATAATTAGGTTTCGCTTATCAACCATATTCAATTGTTATTGCAAAATCCAATTTTTTTTCACCAAATTTATCTGTCAAATAAAATTTGGGTCAGCTGATTTTCAGTGCAACCAACTACCCTGTCAAAGCTTCAGAGGGTAAAGCGGGCTACTCACCTGCCAAGAAATGTCAAACTCCATATAAAAAAACGCTCAAGAAATGGTCAAGAAACGTTTTTACACGTCAAATTTTCTTGAGCCAATACGCAGTTCATAAGAAAAAATACAGCACTTTTCGATAGTTGGCAACGCCGGTTTACCTCAAGAAATAAATAAGCTCGTATATATTTCTTGAGGTAAACGTGTAGATTCACGGAAAAGGTGAGTACATGTCTCGCTAAACATATTTTGTACATTTTTATAAGAGTAATTTGCAAACAAATGGAAAATTTGGTAAACGTCAAAATTTCTTGACCAGGCACAAGAAATATATGCTCGTTTTTTTCTTGAGGCATTTCTTGGCAGGTGAGTAGCCCGCTTAAAAAGTGTGAATTTTTTAGGAAATGAAAACTTATTCTGTTTGACGTTTTACCTTCATTTTGCAAACGAAAACGGAAAATTGAAGAGTGTAAAAAATGCGCATTTTTTGATGAAATGAAATCACCACTCTACTCTACATTTTTTTACGAAAAACACATTTTTGGGTATTTGTTTCCTTTAGGGATCAATCGCTAATAAATTAGCTAAAATTATGGGAGATGGCTCAAAAGACAGGTTTTGGCCTCAGGATCACGAGTCCGGAAGCGCTTTTTTAATTTTATGTTTCTATGGAAAGTTATGGTCAAAAAATCGAAAAATGATCCATGGCACGCATTTTTTCGCACGTTTTTAGGTACAGCCTAATAAAATTACAACAACCACATGAAAACTTGCCACTTTGATTGCAAATACCTCTTCAGAGAAGCAAAATATTAGAAAGCGCTTCCGGACTCGTGATCCTGAGGCCAAACCCTGTCTTTTGAGATATTTCCCATAATTTTAGCTAATTTATTAGCAGTTGACACCTAAAGGAAACAAATACCCATTTTTATTTTGATTATTTGATGTTCTAAGCTTTTCTCGATTTTTTTAAAGTTTAATTCACTTATGAAATTTTTAGGGGGTTAAATATTGGAAAAGTATATTTTCAAAGCAGAAAATATATTTTTCATACAGTTGAAGATTGCCCAGAAAAATATCCCCAATCGTCTCATTTAAAGCAAAGCTGTAATTAGACGCTGGCAAGTATAAGACTGTGGTCATAAGCAATAACAGCCTAGGTCGACTTAAGAAATTAGACCAGATGAAATTTTTGCTGGCGAATTTTTGTAACAAAACTGTGTTATAACTAAGGCAAACGTATTGGATTTAATTGTTTGTAAAGAAAGTAAAAAAAGACCAATGAAAGTCTTGAAAAATGTCTCGATGTTGCTATTCAAAATCACCAGCAAAAATTTCAACTGGTCTAATTTCTTAAATCGACTTAGGCTGTTATTGCTTATGACCACAGAAGTATAATTGACAGAACTCTGATTTTCTTTCAATTTTCCTTGCTTAAAAAATAAAATAAAAACGAAAAATTAAAAAAAAGAAACAGTTTTAAATTTTTGCTTCCACCGAGAATCGAATATCTATATTGTGGCGAATGTTATCAAGAATCGCTCATCTTCCACCACTAGCGTCACTACCACAACTACAGCTGTTTACATACATGAGTGAGAGCGAGAGAGGGAGAGGCAGCTCGCGTGTTTACGAATGTGGCACAAAGAGGAGATGACGATAGATAAACGCTTCGAGAACACTGTTGCACGAATAAACCAGAAAGGTGTAGACATTTCTAGGTTGTGAAGCTGCTGTTTGCTAGGGTATATAAACCGCGCAAAGACAACGCAAGTCGATCAGTTTATTTTGAAGTGTTGTACAGTGAAGTACTGAACAGTGAATTAACCCGCGATATTGTACTACGGTTTTTAGTACTGAATAAAGCGTACTACTTATTAAGCAGAATCGGAGTGTTTTATTTAACGTACAGTGATCGAACTCAGGGAAAATAATCAAGGAATCATCGAATTCGTCACAATTGGTGTCAGAAGCGGTATTGTTAAATAAATTCAAGGACATTGAAAAGGATAACAAGGACATTGAAAAGGATAACAAGGACATTTTAAGGATAACAAGGACATGGCAAAGTTGAATGAGTTGAAGATCCAGCAACTCAAAAACGAGTTGGAACGACGTGGATTGTCAACAACGGGCAATAAAGCAGAGCTACAATCACGGTTGCGAGAAGCGATGGAAGCAGAACGAATCAACGTTGACGATCATGTTTTTCAGCTTTTGGAAGAGGGAGCGACGAAAGTGGAAGAACAAAAGGATACCCCGAATCCTGTGGAAAACGTGAACACAAACTCGTTATTGGCTGCATTGGCTCAGATGTCGACGAACATAACATCTCAAATGAAAGAACAGGAGACACGTATTACATCCGGAATTTCAACACAGTTGGAGGAACAGAAGACACACATGGCATCTCAGTTGGAACAACAAGAGACACGATTGGCATCTCAGTTAGAAGAACAGAAGGCATACATGGCGTCACAGATCAAGGAAGAGTTGATGGAACAGGAAACACGCATAACGTTAAAACTAGAGGCACAAGAGCAAAGAGTCTCATCGCAGCTAGAAGTTGTCAGTGGACGACAGGATAAGATCGAAGCCGAGGTGGATGCGTTAAAATCTCGTATCCAGGAGTTGCAGCTGAATCGTCCAAATGCTGTATCAAGTTCTCCCAAGGTAAAAACCCCATCTTTTGATGGTTCTGTTCCATTCCAGGTATTTAAGCTACAGTTTGAGAAGACAGCAGCTGTGAACAATTGGGGCGCTGAAGACAAAGTCGCTGCTTTATTTGTGGCATTGAAAGGACCTGCAGCCGAAATCTTACAGACTATTCCGGACGCTGAAAGAAACAACTATGAAGCGTTGATGGGAGCCGTTGAAAGACGTTACGGCAGCGAGCATAGAAGGCAGATACATCAAATAGAGCTACAGAATCGCTTCCAGAAGGCTAACGAAACATTACAGGAGTTTGCATCGGACATCGAGAGGTTGGCTCATCTAGCAAACGCAGACGCACCAGTGGAATACATCGAGAGGGTGAAAATCCAAAGTTTCATAAATGGAATACGTGACGTGGAGACGAAGCGGGCCACCTATGCAAATCCAAATATATCATTTGCGGAGACGGTATCACATGCTCTAACTCAAGAAACAGCATCACTTTTGTCCAAACCAGCGTACAAAGCTCATCGTGTGGAAGTAGAACGACCAGAATGGGTGGACGCAATCCTAGAAGCATTGAACGGAAAGCAACGGAAAAATGAAGCAGCCATTAAATGCTTCAAGTGCGGAAAATCTGGCCATATGGTGCGTCATTGCAACATCGGCTCCAGAGACTTCGGCAATGCTTGTGGACGTAAGGGTAACGCTGGAGGAGATGACCAAGATGAATGCCCTATAGTTTCTGTGTCGCAGGTCGGAGGGAAAGCAAGTACTGTTACTGTTAGAGGTTTCTTGGACGGAAAAGAGCGGTTATTCACTGTGGATACTGGCGCATCTCATTCCATCATTAGAAGTGACTTGGTCCAAAAGAGAGTACGACCATTGCAGGATGCAAAGTTGCGGACAGTAACTGGTGAAAGTAAGCTGGTTCATGGAGAAGTGCGGTGCAAAGTTGCGATTGGGAATGCGACTACATACCACAACTTCTTAGTGGCAGATATTGTGGACGAAGTCATCATTGGCGTCGACTTCTTGGCTGTGAGAGACATTCACATGAACCTGAGAAATAGAGTTATGAGATACAATGGCCAAGAAGTACCTCTGATCTTTGGACACAACATTGGGTATTACACCAAAGGAGTTTCATTAGAGATGAGGCACAGAGACACTCGAAAGGCAAAGGTACCTCCTCAACCAATGGCTTTGATAGACAAATGCCTGCTTGAGAATATTTGGAGAAGTCAACAGGAAGATTCAGATCTGGCATGTGTGGTCCGAGGGCTTGAGCGAGACAAAAGACCAGCAAGAAAAGAAATGTCAGCGGCGAGTCCAGTTGCCAAGTCATATTGGGCACAATGGAACAGTTTACGAATGGTATCCGGTTGTTTGCATCGAATATGGGAGAGTGAGGATGGTCAATGCGCTCGGAAGCTTATAGTTGTTCCAAGGAAGCGGGTGTCTGATGTTCTCAGGGAACTGCATAACGATCCAAGTGGAGGTCATCTAGGAGTCAAGAAGACCTTGGAGAGGATTAAGCAGACATTTTATTGGGTTGGTTACGGTCAGTCGGTAAAGGAGTGGATTGCCAAATGCGATGAGTGCATCAGAGCAAAGGTGCTGAGGTCCACGAGTCATGGTCGAAGGAGGCAGTGCAACTCAGATGCACCGGTTGAGAGGATTGCCTTGGATGAAGCTGGTCCATTCCCCAGAACTATAAGCAAAAACATGAAAACCAGGTACGACAAAGCAATGGAAACAGAAGGGTTTCTGGAAGGAGATTTAGTATTCCTTAACAGGCCACAACGGAGGAAAAGTGTGTCTCCCAAAGTTCAGTGCAACTGGGAAGGACCATACAGAGTTGTGAAACGGATCAACGACGTTGTTTACCGCATACAGGCTGTTGGAATGCTACGGAACAAAATGAAAGTGGTTCCCCTGGAGAGACTAGCAACGTTCGGATCGGGAAATGTGTCTGATCGGGACGATCAGACTTAGGTGGAGGGCAGTGTGGCGAATGTTATCAAGAATCGCTCATCTTCCACCACTAGCGTCACTACCACAACTACAGCTGTTTACATACATGACGTGAGAGCGAGAGAGGGCGAGGCAGCTCGCGTGTTTACGAATGTGGCACAAAGAGGAGATGACGATAGATAAACGCTTCGAGAACACTGTTGCACGAATAAACCAGAAAGGTGTAGACATTTCTAGGTTGTGAAGCTGCTGTTTGCTAGGGTATATAAACCGCGCAAAGACAACGCAAGTCGATCAGTTTATTTTGAAGTGTTGTACAGTGAAGTACTGAACAGTGAATTAACCCGCGATATTGTACTACGGTTTTTAGTACTGAATAAAGCGTACTACTTATTAAGCAGAATCGGAAGGTTACAATTAGTCTCTTCATAGGAAATGCTCGAACAAATGTGACCAATTTATTCCATCTAAAAGAGACTAAAAAAAGTAGTAGTCTACTTTTCCTCTGGATTGATCCCGGACTAATCGTATTTTTTGCAGGGAAATACCATACGAACTTTTACTAATGCATCTTTTTACATAAGTAACTCCACTTTTTTTGTATGAAACCACATTTTTTACTTTGATAATTTAATGTGCTAAGCTTTTTCGATTTTTAAATAGTTTTTTTACTTATGAAATTTTTAGAGAAATAAAATATTGGAAAAGTATATCTTCTAAGCAGAAAATGTATTTTTCATACAAAAAAGTGAAGTTAGTTATATAGAATTAAAAATTTTGTTCGCAACACCAGAATTGTAATTTTCAAAAAATAGCTTTAAAAAAAATTTGTTTAAAAGAAAAAACATTTAAATATGCTACACCACCCTAATGTGCGGATTCGTTGCATGGTATTACTCAAATCAAATGTTTAAATTCCCAAACATCATATATATATATATATGTATGCGTGAAGCAAGAATAAAAAACGGTACCTTGCAAATTGCACAATCATCGAAACTCCGACAAACACTCCCCGCAAAAACTCTGCGCTTCGAAAACCGCTCCCACCCTTTTTCGCACTCCTTACTCTCACATCAACGTACATAAATATACAGCGATCCAGGCAGCTGCCACTTGCCTTCATTTTTGTGCCAAAAAAAAAAAACAAAGTGTAGCAAATCAAATAAATATCTTTGCATCCTCGCCATCTTCACACCATCATCATTCACATAATCACATAATTCACATAAAACAAGGTTTTTCGCAGAGCACTTCTTTATTTAGTTTTTTGTCCATTAAAAAGTTTATATTTTTAACGATATGCTTTTTTTTTAAAGTAAAATTCCACAAGGTTTCGATAAAAAAAGTACCATTATATATCGAAATATTATAAGCCCATACCGGGTGTTTGTGCAATTTAAATTAAAAACTTATTTTTTATGTAACAATTAATGTAAGTTTAATATAATTTGTAATAGTAAGTGTCTGCTGTACCTTAGACATAAACAAATAAATAAAAAAATAAAAATAAAAAAAATATTAAAAAAAATCTGTTGTAGATATATCCTAATGTATTGTCGTCAGCTTTTCTGTTGTACTGCTTTGCTGCACCACCCTAATGTGAAGATTGTTTGTATGGTATCACTTAATCCAAATTTGCATTTGTCACGAGGGAGTCACTTACTTGGTTTTGTTGTAAACGGGGAATATGTACATATATTAAGAGAGAGTTGAAGAAAATTTCAGATGGTCGAATTTCGACCACGGGCGATCCTAGTTAATATTAATATTTTTGCAAAATGGGTCAAATTTGAGGTGACAGATAACAAGGTCAATGGAAATAGTGTCAATTGACATTATTTCCCATTATAAATGGAAATAGTGTCCATTGACACTATTTCTATTTTGTAAAGAGAAGTAAAGTCAACAGCAATTTGGTAATATAGTCATTGATTTTATTTCCTAATTGAAATGGAAATAGCGTCAACATTGCTTACGACATGTCAACTAAACATCACGTGATGTTTAAGTAAGTGTGTGTGGGGTTTAGAATATGCCCGAGGTAGGCATACCGGTCGTAAGAGGCGACTGATATGCACATAGGTAATTGACGTGCTACTCGATGGTTGATCTACGGATATGATGCCTCTCACCTCTCATTACCCATCTTCTCCTTCCTCATGGATGGAGGGATGCCATGACCTAGAAGGTTCCACTGGTCATACCAAATCGCTACCACGACAGTCGGGCAATACCGCAAGGGAGTACCGCAGCGTACCGGGGTCATATCCGGCCAAGGACTGTCAACTTCGGCGTCACTCCCCAAAACCTTCGGGGAGTGGTTTGTTGTTAACAACAACAACAACAACATGTGATTACAAAAAGCATAGCATCTAATTATACCTTTCATGAACATGAAATGGTATTATAACTTTGGTCCGATGTTTGTAAATATGAGAAGAAGAAGAGATAGACCCATCAATAAGTATACCGAAATGATCAGGATGACGAGATGAGTTGATTTAGCCATGTCCGTCCGTCCGTCTGTCTGTCTGTCTGTTTGAACGCAAACTAGTCTCTCAGTTTTTGAGATATTTGGCTGAAATTTGGTATGCGGCCACCATTTTCCAATATAGGAATCATTTGTCGGAACCAGCAAGATCGGACCAATATAACATATAGCTTCCATACAACCGATTATTCCGATAAACGGATTTTGGGCTATAACTCCTCTCACGTAGGAACGTGAAATTTTGGAAGCATCTCTATTTTTATATGTAAAATATCGATGTTGAAAATCATTGAAATTGGATAAATATTTCACATAGCCCCCATACAATCGATTGTTCCGATAAACGGATTTTGGTAGATAACTCGTGTAATTATATAGGTAGGAACGTGAAATTTAGGAAGTATCGCTATTTTTATATGCGAAATATCGATGTTGAAAATCATTGAGATGGCATAAATATTTCACATAGCTCCCATACAATCGATTATTCCGATAAGCGGATTTTGGACTATAAGTCCTGTAATTAAACACGTAGGAACGTGAAATTTTGGAAGCATCGCTATTTTTATATGTAAAATATCGATGTTGAAAATCATTGAAATTGGATAAATATTTCACATAGCCCCCATACAATCGATTGTTCCGATAAACGGATTTTGGTAGATAACTCCTGTAGTTATATAGATAGGAACGAAATTTCGTAACTGTTGCTATTTTAGAATGTGGAATGTCGATGTTAAAAATCAATGAGATTGGACCAATATAACACATCGTCCCCATATAATCGATATGAAATTTTGTAAGTATTGCTATTTTTATATGTGAAATATCGATGTTGAAAATCATAGAGATGGGATAAATATTTCACATAGCTCCCATACAATCGATTATTCCGATAAACGGATTTTTGGCTATAACTCCTGTAATTAAACACGTAGGAACGTGAAATTTTGTAAGTATTGCTATTTTTGTATGTGAAATATCGATGTTGAAAATCATAGAGATGGGATAAATATTTCACATAGCTCCTATACAATCGATTATTCCGATAAACGGATTTTGGGCTATAACTCCTGTAATCAAACACGTAGGAACGAGAAATTTTAGATGTATTGCTATTTGTATATGCGAAATATCGATGTTGAAAATCATCGAGATTGGATAAATATTTCACATAGCCCCCATACAATCGATTGTTCCGATAAACGGATTTTGGTAGATAACTCGTGTAATTATATAGGTAGGAACGTGAAATTTTGGAAGTATCGCTATTTTTATATGCGAAATATCGATGTTGAAAATCATTGAGATGGCATAAATATATCACATAGCTCCCATACAATCGATTATTCCGATAAGCGGATTTTGGACTATAAGTCCTGTAATTAAACACGTAGGAACGTGAAATTTTGGAAGCATCGCTATTTTTATATGTAAAATATCGATGTTGAAAATCATTGAAATTGGATAAATATTTCACATAGCCCCCATACAATCGATTGTTCCGATAAACGGATTTTGGTAGATAACTCCTGTAGTTATATAGGTAGGAACGAAATTTCGTAACTGTTGCTATTTTAGAGATTGGACCAATATAACACATCGTCCCCATATAATCGATAGCTCCGATAATTTCGGTATGAGCTAAAGTTAAATTCACACAGGCTGTACTGGGGATCAAACAGTGAAAATCGTGACGCTTATTCATGAAAGGTATTTAGCCTTCGGCACAGCCGAAGACAGCTTTCCTTACTTGTTTTTCACTACGTCGGTATCATGCCGTCACGCGCCCGCTGGGCTGGGCCGCGAACGTGTATATGTTATGGAGGACATACTTTGAAAGGAAGAACTTGATTCCAATAATAATTTAGAATTTTTCCTAAGCCCTTCTATAAAAGAGTGCTTTAACGACATTTTGGACTTTTTTGATTCCCTTTTGACTAAACTAATTTAATTCATTTTAATTTATGCTGCTCTTATTTAAGTAAATTTGTAAGTCATGCCATGAAATATTTTAAAATCATATCATACCAAAAAATAAAAATTTTGAATTAAAAATCGCGCAATTTTTATTCCAAATTTTTCCCTGCGGCGCTGTTTAGAATAAATTTCAAAGTCAAGCCATTTAATATTTTAAAATAATAATTTCAAAAATTGCCTGCGGCGCTTTTTAAGATAAATTTGAAAGAAAAAATTCAATTTATAATTAAATATCGCTTGATTTATATCAGATTATTAAATAAAAATTTACAATTAAAAAAATCGAACCATTGTGTATTTTAAATTGAAATTGTAATGTTGAAAATCACATCATCAAACTCAAACATCGCGTGATGTTCAGTTGACATGCTATAAGCAATGTTGACGCTATTTGGGGTGCGAAATAATTTCAATTGACACTATTTCCATTGACATTGTTACCTGTCACCAATTTCACCCGAAGGACAAATTTGTTAAAAATTCTGTAAGTAAGGAATTTGTGAATATAGGAGGCTGAAATCATTACGACCTTTTAATATTCAAAAATAAATAGAAGTCTTAAAATATCAGAAACATTAACCAAAAACTTTTTCCGGAAAAACGATTTTTTCTAAAATGGGTCAGATTTGAGGGTTAATAAAAAATACAAAACCAAAGTGCTAGCCTTAAAAATATGTGAAAACTTTCTCACATCGATTTTATTTATATCATATTTATGTTTATGCAATTACTTATGTAAATCCATTTCATTCTATATATTTAAGGGCTTTGGATTTGTATTTTATTTAAACGATTAATTATATTTATAATATTTATTGAACAGACTTATGATCGCTGCCCCCAACATGATATCAAAATCGTGCTCGGCGACTTTAATGCGAAGGTGGGCAAGGAAGGAGTCTTTGGTCCAACAGTTGGAAAATTTAGTCTCCATGATATAACATCCCCCAACGGCACTAGGTTGATTGATTTCGCCGCTGCTCGCAATATGGTCATCAGTAGTACCAGGTTCCAGCATAAACGAATACACCAAGCCACATGGCTGTCTCCTGATCAACGAACAAGAAACCAGATTGATCATGTCATGATCGACGGCAGACATAGCTCCACCGTTCTGGACGTGCGTACCCTTCGTGGTCCCAATATCGACTCGGACCATTATCTTGTTGCAGCCAAGATACGCACACGCCTCTGTGTAGCAAAGAAAGTGCGCACAGTAACGGAAGGAAAGTTTGACGTCGAGAAGCTGCGCACGACACAGACAGCTGACAATTTCTCCACTCGACTCTCACACCTGCTATCGGAGAGCAATCCTCGACCTAACGATGCAACCGAGCAATGGAAGTATATCTCTCACTCATTACGTACTGCCGCTGAGGCCACTATAGGGTTCCAGCGAGCCCGCAAAAACAACTGGTACGATGAGGAATGCAGCACTGCCTCGGACAAAAAGGACGCTGCCTACAGGGAGACGTTGCGAACGGGCGCAACCCGCAGTGTATGGCAACGCTATCGTGAGGCAAAGAAGGAAGAGAGACGCCTTTTCAGAAAAAAGAAACGTGAGGCCGAAAGGCGTGAGTGTGAGGAGCTTGAGATGCTGGCTGACAGGAATGATGCCCGAAAATTCTATGAAAAGATCCGGCGGATGACGGAAGGTTTTAAGACCGGGGCAAGTTCCTGTAAGGACAATAATGGCGACCTGGTAACCGACGTACAGAGTGTACTTAAATTATGGAGGGAGCACTTCTCCTCACTGCTAAATTGCGAGGGAGACGTCGAACCCAATACCCCAATCCCTGACGATGGAAAAGTCGTCCCACCACCTGACTATGATGAAGTGAGGATAGCTATATCCCGGCTCAAAAACAACAAAGCGCCTGGAAAAGACGGACTACCCGCCGAGCTGTTCAAACACGGAGGCGAAGAGCTGGTAAAAAGCATGCATCAGCTCTTATGCAGAATATGGTCAGACGAGTGCATGCCTCCAGATTGGAATTTAAGTGTGCTCTGCCCAATCCACAAGAAAGGCGATCCCGCTAACCGCACCAACTACCGCGGAATCAGCCTTCTTAATATCGCATATAAGGTTCTTTCTAGCGTATTGTGTGAAAGACTGAAGCCCATCGTAGACAAGCTGATTGGACCTTATCAGTGTGGCTTTAGACCTGGTAAGTCTACCATCGACCAGATTTTCACGATACGCCAAATCCTGGAGAAGACCCATGATAAAAGAATCGACACACACCATCTCTTTGTCGATTTCAAAGCCGCTTTTGACAGCGCAAAAAGGAGTTGCCTGTATGCCGCCATATCTGAATTTGACTTCCCTGCAAAGCTTATACGGCTTTGCCAAATGACGTTGAGCAATACTAACATTTCCTTCAGAGTCGGGAATGACCTCTCTGAGCCATTTGAAACCAAACGAGGCTTCAGACAGGGCGACTCCCTTTCGTGCGATTTCTTCAACCTGATGCTGGAGAAGATAATTCGAGCAGCAGAGCTAAACCGCAATGGTACAATCTATTACAAGAGCGTGCAATTGCTGGCGTATGCCGATGATATTGATATCATTGGCCTTAACAACCGCGCCGTAAGCGCTGCCTTCTCTGGACTGGATAAAGAAGCGAAAAAAGTGGGTCTTGCGGTCAACGAGGACAAGACGAAGTATTTGCTGTCATCAAAGAAAGAATCGGCGCACCTGCGCCTTGGCAGCCACGTCACTGTTGATAGTTACAAATTTGAAACTGTGAGGGACTTCGTCTATTTGGGAACCAGCATTAACACCGAAAATAATATCAGTCTAGAAATCCAACGGAGAATCACTCTTGCGAACAAGTGCTACTTTGGACTGAGTAGGCAATTGAGAAGTAAAGTCCTCTCTCGAAGAACAAAGATCACGCTCTATAAGTCTCTCATCATACCTGTCCTGATGTATGGCTCAGATTCATGGACAATGTCAAGAGAAGATGAGATGGCCCTTGGAGTATTTGAGAGAAAAGTTCTCCGGAAGATTTATGGTCCTTCCCGTGATGCCGACGGCGAGTATCGAAGGAGATTTAACGATGAGCTGTACGAGCTTTACGCTGATCTGACCATAGTCCAGCGAATTAAAGCCCAAAGGCTCCGCTGGCTGGGTCACGTCATGCGAATGGACAAAGAAGCTCCAGCCCAGAAGGTTTTCCAATCGTCACCCGAATTCGGCAGCAGAGGAAGGGGGAGGCCTCGACTGAGATGGAAACAACAGGTGGAGGATGACTTGAACTCCCTTGGGGTTTCCAATTGGCGTCAGTTATCGCTAAAAAGGAATGACTGGCGTGCTTTGATAGGCGACGGCCAAAATCGCTTAGGCGGTTAAGCGCCAATAAATGATGATGATGAATATTTATTTATGCGTTTCTATTTAATGGTGGCATTAAACCAAAGCTGCATTAAGCATTTTTAAAAGTTAAGAATTTATACATATGTATACCAAAAAAAAAGCTTTGAAAACAAAACTAAATAGAAAGTTAGTCGAGAAAGTTCAACCGGCTGTAGCTTTGACGTCATTCATGATACTCATAGATAACTTAAATATAGTTTAAAAAAACTAAAACTCACGCTTTTAGAGAGTATTGAACTAAAAAAAAATGAAATTGAAAATAATTTTAAAAACCCGACACAGTAGTATTGTGGAAAAAGTGTGGACCGCTTTGTTCCATAATCTTCGTTTATTCGTTTATTTAAATTATTTTTACCTTTTTAGTGCAATATTCTTTAAAAGCGCGTGTTTTCGCTTTTTAAACTATATTCATTTTTTTTTTTTAAATGTTTTTATTAGGTCGCTTTCGTCGTTCTTGTGCCCGGATATTTGCATTCAATGTTGAACCAACTTCCTGTTGTGCTAGGGTCTTGAAATTTTCACCACAGTTCAGGTCGCGATGACAATGCAATATTATGAAAAAAAACTTCCGATAGGTGGCGCGTGGGTCGCTATATTTTCAAAAATCGCATTTATGGTCGATTTGGCTGAAATTCGGAACATGTATTACTACTATGAAAATAAATATTTTCCTAAAAAAAATTCCACTAGGTGGAGCTGAGGTCGGGGTAATAACAGCTGAAAATCCTAATTATGGACCGATTTAGCTGATATCACTGGTCGACGGCCAAAATTTACCAGAGACGCCGTTATGAAATTCGTATGTAAAACCACCCCCTGATTTCGAAAATAGAGTTCATTTTTGATTCTATGGTACCGTTTTTGAGATATTTGCATTTTACCGTTATTCGAAAAAACCAAAAAGATGGCTCCCTTTAATTACATATATCTCACGAACGGGTCAAGCGATTGCAAAAAGGTTGACAGAATCAAAAAGACGATAAAATTTGCTATAAATGCATTATACATTGTTTTTTGCTCAACCAGATAGTTTTCGAGATATTAGCTTATCATTTCATATTTTTGTTTTCTTTTATGAAAAAATATGAAAAAAATTACTCTTTGCGTGGACAGCATTCCAAAACCACACGTTTTTTTCTAGATATTTTTTCTTTACGTAGAGCTCTGTTTTATTAGTAACAAGATAAGCTATCATCGAAGAAAATCGATGTAAAACTACGTAAGTTATAAGCGATCAAATAAAAATACCCAGGTTGCGCAATTTCAACGTATAGCTCAAAACGTATGTATGGTATAAGAAAGAGAGAAATATCAAGTTATGCTCTGTTTCTATTGAGTTCAAAGTTTAATTCATGAATGAAATTACCCATATTTTTTACTTTTTTTTTAAATTTATTTATGTTTATACTATATTCTAACAATCTTTATCTTAATTTGATTTTACTATGTAGTCGAAATAATTATGTGTTCTACTTTGACGCTTATTCAGTTTAGGATCGGTTTCTCTTATGAGAAACCAGCAGTAATCACCCATCATTGCGACGTCCCAGAATCCTTGATATCGATTCTCAATTAATTTCATTTGCTGATGAAACCTTTCGCCATGTTCGTCACTTTCGTCGCCAAGATTTGCCAGAAAAAAGTTCAAATGTGAGTGCAGAAAGTGAATTTTTAAAGACATATTTACGCCTGGAAAGAAAATATTAGTTAGGTAAATAAAATTTTGGGAAATTAATTTTAATAAGCCTTTTATATTTACCCATTTTCGCATAATTATTGATTAAGTCGTTCACTATCTGTTCGTAGTTAGGGCTTTTCTGTCTACCGAGAAAAGAAGCAACGACCTTTTCAAAGGATTCCCACGCTGCTGCCTCAACTGATGAGAGTAGTCCTTTGAATTGAGTATTGTTGATCAACTTTTTTATTTGTGGTCCAACAAAAATACCTTCCTTTATCTTGGCTTGAGAAATATCTGGAAAAATTGTTTTCAAATAGTCGAATGCTTCGCCTTCTTTGTCCAAAGCCTTAACAAAGTTTTTAATGAGACCGAGCTTGATGTGTAAGGGTGGAAGTATGATTTTCTCTTTCTTGACAAGAGGGGTGTATTTTATGTTATCCACACCAACGGTAAACTCGACTCTTTCCGACCAATCCTTTCTGACGTAGTAGTCCTTACGAGCTCGGCTATCCCACTTGCAGAGGAAGCAGCAGTGCTTGGTGTAGCCACTTTGTAGACCGCATAGCATTGCAACGACTTTGAGATCAGAACATATTTTCCAATCATGCTCTTCATATTTGATAAATTTGAGAATTTTTTGCATTTCCACGTAGGTTTCCTTTGTATTTACTGCATGTGCGATCGGGATAGAAGGCTTTTTGTTACCAATATGCAATAATACAGCTTTCAAACTCAGTTTATTGCTGTCTATGAACAATCGCCACTCTTTTGAATCATACATATGTTTGACCAAACTCTTTGAATAAACCAGGAATGTCGTTGCAGTAGCATATACTGTCTTTCTTGGTATAGTGTTTGGAAAATGGTTCGTGACGAGTTCTACAATATATCACCTTAACATCCGATGACACAAATTTAAATTGTTGCATACGGGAAGTGTGGATCTCTGCCTTTTCCTTGGATAGTTCCAAATCTCTTATCCAATCATTAAGTTGTGCTTGTGAGAGAACGTTTCTCTCGTTTCCCACGCGAAATTCAGTACAACTTGATTCCCCGCACTCAGATATTACTGTTGACAATGGAACTGGATCCGCAACTGTCGTTGAATGTAGTACTGGTAATGTCACTGATGGTACGCTGGCATAAGTTACTCTTCTTGATCTTCCAACGCCAAGCACTTTCGTTTGACAAATATAACACTCCATTGAATGGCAAGTAGGTTCTCTCCATATATATTGGTGTAGCAAATTTTATTTGTTGTCCTGATTTCGACTGACTCTACTCGACACGATGTACACAAAGTGTTCGGTGTCCATGGTTTTTCAGCATTTTTAGGCTCAATGCCAAAATACTTGGAGTATAAAGTTTTGATACGATCTGAGAACACTCGTCGTAGCCTTATGATAGTATATTGGCCACACATGAAACAGAACATATCTGGATCGCTATCACAATCAAATTCTCGCGTTCTTTTACTCATTTTATTTTTTTTTAATAAATCACGGTTTTGAAATTCGACTTATGAACTGAACTATCTCCGGCGAGCCTTGCAGATGTTTTGAAGTTTCAAGGCGCCTTAACTCATATTTTTACTCGGAACAAAAATAAAATTGAAAAAATCAAATCTTACCTAGACAGAAAGGTTCCTTTTTATACGAAGCCGGGAAAAGAAAATATTACCTGCTTTAGATGTCGGCTTTAAAAATTTTCTTATAATTTTGAAAATCTACCTGCATACTTACGCATAAGTGACGGAAATACATGTTTATAACTACATGCCTACAGCACTTTCGAACCCAACCACTCTTCCTTTCGAAGCAACCACTCTACCTACTATAAAACAATTCGAGTATTAAAAGTACTATTTGATTTATTTAAAGAAGAAGTATTATCATTGTTATGGTGTTATTCGTTTATCCGGATAATATCCCATTTGCACTTTATACCTTTAAAATATGTATGTATACATCACACATTGAAGTTGCGCAACCTGGGTATTTTTACTTGATCGTTTATAACTTACGTAGTTCTTCGATGATAGCTTATCTTTTTTCTAATAAAACAGAGCTCTACGTAAAGAAAAAATATCTAGAAAAAAAGTTGTGGTTTTGGAATGCTGCCCACGCAAAGAGTAATTTTTTTCATATTTTTTCATAAAAAAAAACAAAAATATGAAATGACAAGCTAATATCTCGAAAACTATCTGGTTGAGCAAAAAACAATGTATGATGCATTTATAGCAAATTTTATCGTTTTTCCGATTCTGTAAACTTTTTTGCAATTGCTTGACCCGTTCGTGAGATATACGCAATTAAAGGGCGCCATCTTTTTGGTTTTTTCGAATAACGGTAAAGTGAAAATATCTCAAAAACGGTACCATAGAATCAAAAATGAACTCAATTTTCGAAATCAGGGGGTGATTTTACATACAAATTTCATAACGGCATTTCTGGTAAAGCGAAAAAGTTGAAATTCGTGGTCCAGTGTATTTAGCGTGTGTATTACTTAATCAATTTCCAAATGTTCAAAAAAAAATTGGACCCGCTAGGTGGCGCGTGAGTCGTTCTATTTAAGAAATGCGAAGGTCTGTTTTCGGTGTCGATTAATTCGTTTTTCAACGAACTTCCCGTTGAGGTAGAATCTTGAAATTTTCATCATCGTTTAGTTTTCTGCCCCCACGCAATATAACAAAAAAATAATTCCGATAGGTGGCGCACGGGTAGAGATATTTGCAAAGTTTCATTTCCAGAGATTTTGCTTTGGATTTTGCACTAACTTCCTGTTGAGCTGGGGGTTTGAAATTTTCACCATCGTTCAGGTTTCGCTGACAATGCATTATACGAAAAAAAAACAATCCAAAATATTGCTTTAATTGCAAAAGTCCCATTTATCGGTCTATCTTCCTTATTGCTATCTGAATATTTCGTACACATGCTATAATGCGTTTTCAGCGCCATCTGCATATAAATAGCATCGAAATTTCAAATATTTGGAT
The DNA here is from genome assembly GCA_964058755.1 of Campiglossa producta. Lineage (NCBI taxonomy): Eukaryota > Metazoa > Arthropoda > Insecta > Diptera > Tephritidae > Campiglossa > Campiglossa producta. Next base: position 58,893,773 of record CAXKVI010000002.1, read on the forward strand.
TTCATTTACATACATTTAGGCGCAGTCATAATGTATTTTATATTGCTTAAAAAAAGAGTAATTTTATTCATGTAACCATAGAAACACCGCGTAAAGCGTGTAAACGTAGAAAATTACCGAATGCGTAAATGAACTGTCAAAATTTGTATGGAACGAAGTTTATACAAATTCGGTAAACTTCCGCGAGGAGTTTAGTATGTAAACACCTCGAAAATTTACCCAATTAGATTACGCTGTTCGACATGCAGTTTTTCAAAGCAGTCAATGCACACTAGACAGAAATAGAAGAAAATGCTAAAAAATGGGTCAAAAATTAAATTAATGGGAATTTCAAAATAAAAAGTATTCATATAAATGTATCTATAGCGTTAATCTAACTGAGCTGTTAAATGTATACATTTACGCTTTCGTTAATATCCAATTACAATCTTAGAAATTTTCACAGCTAAAGATGGTTCGCATTAATTTCTAACAATCTTATTACCGATATGAGCTTTTCTAAAAAAAAAACATCTTTTCACGATATAGCAAGCGCCAAATGTTTTTATACATTTCAAACTCCAAGTACTATTTAATACCTATAGGAATTCCCACTCACAAATGATCCGGATAAGCTTTACGTGGTGAAGAATCTATGTAGACAGAGGGGAAATTATTTTCCAGTTTTTAGTTCATTTTAAAGACATTTTAAATTAAAAATATTTTTTTATTCTATTTTTTATTTACTTTTTAGTTAAATGTGTTATGAAGTAATCGATATATATATCGAAGTATACCGCAGTGCAAAAGAAACCTCTGGGCCTCCACTTTCGTTTGATACCCATATTGTAGGCAATTTTCAATATTATTGGACAAGCTCATTTTGACCGATAACTCAGTTATCGATAAATATATCGAAATATTCCAAAGTCCAATAGAAACCTGTAGAACTTCCCTTTTGTTTGCTACCCAGATTGTAGACATTCTGACCGATAACTTAGTTATCGATAAATATATCAGTCCAAATGCAACCTCCTATCGTTTGACACCCATATTGAAGGCACATTTCGAGGTATTTGTGACAGTTATATGCCACTATCGGGTAGACTGATGTAGAGTTACATACAAACAAGCAAACATACATATGAATGTATGTAGAAGTAAAGCTAATGAAAGCGCAGTAAAGAAACTAGCATTATGTGGGAAAAGCGTCGAGCGCTCGATATACGAAAATTATGGCACAAAGCGGACCACGCTTTTTCCACAATACTACTGTGTAGGGTTTTTAAAATTATTTTCAAATTTTAGTTCAATACTCTCTAAAAGCGTGAGTTTTAGTTTTTTTAAACTATATTTATTTTTTACTTTTTAGTCAAATGTCCTATGAAATTATCGATAAATATATCGAAATATACCTCCACTTTCGTTTGATACCCATATTGTTAGGAAATTTTAAGGCATTTGGCCTCAGATTTTGACAATAACTCAGTTATCGATAAATTTATCGAAATATATCGTTTGATACCCATTTTGTAGGGAATTTTTTAGGTTTTTGGGCAATCATATTTTAACCGATAACTCAGTTATCGATAAATTTATCGAAATATGTCGATGTCCAAGTGAAACCTGGGGCCCTCACCTTTCGTTTGATACCCATATTGTAGGAATTTTTTTAAGTTTTTGGGCAATTATATTTTGACCGATAACTCAGTTATCGATAAATTTATCGAAATATATCGAAGTGCAAATGAAACCTGGGGCCTTTCCCTTTCGTTTGATACCCATATTGTAGGGAATTTTTTAGGTTTTTGGGCAATCATATTTTGACCGCTAACTCAGTTATCGATAAATTTATCGAAACATGTCGATGTCCAAATGAAACATGAGGCCTTCACCTTTCGTTTGATACCCATATTATAGGGAATTTTTTAGATTTTTGAGCAATCATATTTTGACCGATAACTCAGTTATCGATAAATTTATCGAAATATATCGAAGTCCAAATGAAACCTGGGGCCTTTCCCTTTCGTTTGATACCCATATTGTGGGGAATTTTTTATGGTTTTGGGCAATTATATTTTGACCGATACTCAGTTATCGATAAATTTATCGAAATATGTCGATGTGCAAGTGAAACCTGGGGCCCTCACCTTTCGTTTGATACCCATATTGTAGGAAATTTTTCAGGTTTTTGGGCAATCATATTTTGACCGATAACTCAGTTATCGATAAATTTATCGAAGTATGTCGATGTCCAAATGAAACCTGGGGCCTTCACCTTTCGTTTGATACACATATTGTAGGGAAGTTTTTAGGTTGTTGGGCAATCATAATTTGACCGATAACTCAGTTATCGATAAATTTATCGAAATATATCGAAGTCCAAATGAAACCTGGGGCCCTCCCCTTTCGTTTGATACCCACGTTGTAGGGAAATTTTAAAGTTTTCGGGCAACCACATTTTGACCGATAACTCAGTTATCGATAAATTTATCGATATACATATGTCGATGTCTAAATGAAACCTGGGGCCCTCCCCTTTCGTTTGATACCCATATTGTAGAGAATTTTTGAGGTTTTTGGGCAATCATATTTTGACCGATAACTCAGTTATCGATAAATTTATCGAAATATGTCGATGTCCAAATGAAACCTGGGGCCCTCCCCTTTCGTTTGATACCCATATTGTAGGGAATTTTTTAACTTTTTGGGCAATCATATTTTGACCGATTATTCAGTTATCGATAAATTTATCGAAATATGTCGTTGTCCAAAAGAGACCTGGGGCCTTCACCTTTCGTTTGATACCCATATTGTAGGGAAATTTTAAGGTTTTCGGGCAACCACATTTTGACCGATAACTCAGTTATCGATAAATTTATCGAAAGTAACATTAAAAATTAATTAGAAAAACAATTTTTCTAAACGGGGTCGCCCCTCGGCAGTAGTTTGGCAAACTCTCCGGGTGTATTTCTGCCATGAGAAGCTTCTCAGCAAAAAATTCATTTGCTTTACAAGTGCCGTTCGGAGTCGGCAAAAAACTGTAGGTCCCGCCAACTTGTAGGAAAACTCAAAAGCAACACACCACAAGTTGGAAAGAGAAGCTCGGCTAAAAATCTCGTTAGAGGTTATGATAACCTCTTGGTATATTTTGACCGATAACTCAGTTATCGATAAATTTATCGAAATATGTCGATGTCCAAATGAAAACTGGGGCGTTCCCCTTTCGTTTGATACCCATATTTTAGGGACATATTACGGTTTTTGGGCCACTGGGGCTTAAACCGAACGAGAGTTACATACATACAAGCAAGCAAACAAACAAACAAACAAACATACAAGTGAACCTAATAAAAAAGCGTGGTAAAAAAATGTATCCGATTATTTTGCCTGGTGATACAAATATCCCAGTTTATGTATGTTATGTAAACGGCCTCTTATAACCGACATTCTGGCCCACATGGTAACACAGTCAAACATCTCTATAAAAAGCAAAATGAAAATGGGTAAGAATTTCTGAAACGAATCACTTAAAATTGTAAAAATTAAATTTTAGTCAACAGTGGTATTATCGAGTAGCTGCTGGCAATACAAACACATGCCTATCCTTACCTTTTTTTTAAGTTTTATCGCCAATTGAAACCGATTTTGATAATTGAAAGATCAATTTTCTAAAACTCTACAAGACTGCATTTTTCGATTTCGAAAAATTTAATTTTGAATGTATATATTTTGAAACTTTTTGCGAAAAAGGTGCAAAAAAAATTAGGCGATGAATCTTTTTGGACAAAAAAAAGTAACATATGTAAAAATATGTTCTTTAAAATATTCCGTCGAGAAAAAAAAATGGCCCGGCCCTATGAATACCAGATATTTTCATTTGAACACCTCCTTCTCTAAATAAAAAAAGAAAATATCATTTTCAAACTCATTTATTGAACAAGTTTTACAGTATTCCAACACTCAACTGGCAACTCAACATCTAGGAATGTGTTTTTGGGTATTTGGGGTAATGCTAGGTTTAATCCATGACTGAAACTTATGGTGATTTCGTTTCATCAAAAAAATGCGCAACCACATTTTGACCGATAACTCAGTTATCGATAAATTTATCGATATATGTCGATGTCCAAATGAAACCTGGGGCCCTCCCCTTTCGTTTGATACCCATATTGTGGGGAATTTTTGAGGTTTTTGGGCAATCATATTTTGACCGATAACTCAGTTATCGATAAATTTATCGAAATATGTCGATGTCCAAATGAAACCTGGGGCCCTCCCCTTTCGTTTGATACCCATATTGTAGGGAATTTTTTAGCTTTTTGGGCAATCATATTTTGACCGATTATTCAGTTATCGATAAATTTATCGAAATATGTCATTGTCCAAAAGAGACCTGGGGCCTTCACCTTTCGTTTGATACCTATATTGTAGGGAAATTTTAAGGTTTTCGGGCAACCACATTTTGACCGATAACTCAGTTATCGATAAATTTATCGAAAGTAACATCAAAAATAAATTAGAAAAACAATTTTTCTAAACGGGGTCGCCCCTCGGCAGTAGTTTGGCAAACTCTCCGGGTGTATTTCTGCCATGAGAAGCTTCTCAGCAAAAAATTCATTTGCTTTACAAGTGCCGTTCGGAGTCGGCAAAAAACTGTAGGTCCCGTCAACTTGTAGGAAAACTCAAAAGCAACACACCACAAGTTGGAAAGAGAAGCTCGGCTAAAAATCTCGTTAGAGGTTATGATAACCTCTTGGTATATTTTGACCGATAACTCAGTTATCGATAAATTTATCGAAATATGTCGATGTCCAAATGAAAACTGGGGCGTTCCCCTTTCGTTTGATACCCATATTTTAGGGACATATTACGGTTTTTGGGCCACTGGGGCTTAAACCGAACGAGAGTTACATACATACAAGCAAGCAAACAAACAAACAAACAAACATACAAGTGAACCTAATAAAAAAGCGTGGTAAAAAAATGTATCCGATTATTTTGCCTGGTGATACAAATATCCCAGTTTATGTATGTTATGTAAACGGCCTCTTATAACCGACATTCTGGCCCACATGGTAACACAGTCAAACATCTCTATAAAAAGCAAAATGAAAATGGGTAAGAATTTCTGAAACGAATCACTTAAAATTGTAAAAATTAAATTTTAGTCAACAGTGGTATTATCGAGTAGCTGCTGGCAATACAAACACATGCCTATCCTTACCTTTTTTTTAAGTTTTATCGCCAATTGAAACCGATTTTGATAATTGAAAGATCAATTTTCTAAAACTCTACAAGACTGCATTTTTCGATTTCGAAAAATTTAATTTTGAATGTATATATTTTGAAACTTTTTGCGAAAACGGTGCAAAAAAAATGAGGCGATGAATCTTTTTGCACAAAAAAAAGTAACATATGTAAAAATATGTTCTTTAAAATATTCCGCCGAGAAAAAAAAATGGCCCGGCCCTATGAATACCAGATATTTTCATTTGAACACCTCCTTCTCTAAATAAAAAAAGAAAATATCATTTTCAAACTCATTTATTGAACAAGTTTTACAGTATTCCAACACTCAACTGTCAACTCAACATCTAGGAATGTGTTTTTGGGTATTTGAGGTAATGCTAGGTTTAATCCATGACTGAAACTTATGGTGACTTCGTTTCATCAAAAAAATGCGCATTTTTGTTACACTCTTCAATTTTCCGTTTTCGTTTGCAAAATGAAGGTAAAACGTCAAATATGATATGTTTTCGTTTCCTAAAAATGTACACTTCAAGAGTGTAAAAAACTCACACTTTTTACCCTCTGAAGCTTTGACAGGGTAGCTGGTTGCACTGAAAATCAGGTGACGAAAATTTTATTTCATAGATAAATTTCTTGAAATAAATTGGATTTTGCAATAACAATTAAATATGGGTGAAAAACGAAACCTAATTATTCAAGCACATAGCATAGCAAACGGGGCAGTGTTTTATGTTCGTTTTATCGAAAACAGGTTCATGCAGAACGGGTAAACTTTTATCACATCTTTATAGTGTTCTGTGCAAGACTGTAAACATGTTCAACGTGAAAGTGTACATTTTTTTCGATGATACGAAATCAGCATTACTTACCTCATACACACTTCTTTGTTCAAATGAAAAGTAGCTTGGTATTTTTATTGTACCATTGATGTTATAAAATAAATATTTTTAAGGTTTCTCATTCTATTCAGTCGTGATATAAAAAATGCCGTTCTCGAGGGTGTGCTGCAATCCGTTGAAAAAATTCCGTCATTATGTGTACAAAACCCTTAAAGTAGTGAATAAAAATTGGAGTAGTGTAAACCACAGTTTATCCGGTAATTATTTGTGCGACTCGTGCCGGCGATCAATTCTAAAATCTTACCAACACCGCATAGACCAAAAAGATCTAAATAGTGATTGTGCAATAAGTGATTCTACAGTATATAGTGGAACCCCAAATCAAACTGAAGTGCAAAAGCCGTGTTTAAAAAAGAAGCAAAGACGTTATAGAAAACAAGCGTATGAAGTGGAACAAACCTATTTCGTGGACGAAGTTGAAGCAGCTCTATGTAAAGCTGCAACAAAAGCGGACAAATACAAAGTTTTAACAACCCTACCATTAGACTGGAGTACACGTAAAATTTAAAAAGTGTGTAACGTTTCTTTCCGAGCAGCTTATGAAAGCAAAAAAATCAATCTCATGGAGAAAATAGCCGCGTTTGTAGTTTTCGCTAATATCAACACTAGTTCGTAAGCTTTTTATAAGATATCACCACACATATTCAACTTAAAATTACCTCAAATACCCAAAAACACATTCCTAGATGTTGAGTTGACAGTTGAGTGTTTGACTACTCTAAAGCTTGTTCAATAAATGAATTTGAAAATGATTTTTTCTTTTTTTTTATTTAGAGAAGGAAATGTTCAAATTAAAATATCTGGTATTCATAGGGCCGGGCCATTTTTTTTCTCGACGGAATATTTTAAAGAACATATTTTTACATATGCTACTTTTTTTTGTGCAAATAGATTCATCGCCTCATTTTTTTTGCACGGTTTTCGCAAAAAGTTTCAAAATATATACATTCAAAGTTAAATTTTTCAAAATCGAAAAATGCAGTCTTGTAGAGTTTTTAAAGACAAGAAAATTTATCTTTCAATTATCAAAATCGGTTTAGTATATCCCGAGTTATTCAATTTTCAACCAAAAAGGACAAACAAATTTCAATTGGCGATAAAACAGGATAAAACTTAAAAAAAAAAAGTAAGTATAGGCGTGTGTTTGTATTGCCAGCAGCTACTTGATAATACCACTGTTGACTAAAATTTATTTTTTACAATTTTAAGTGATTCGTTTCAGAAATTCTTATCCAAATATGAATTGAATTACTAATACTTACATATTTGTGCATTTTTAAATAAAGAATTGTAGCTTTTTTCTTTTGGGAGGACCCAAGCCGGAGATCCACAAATTTATAAAAATTTATGAAAATATTAGGGCGAGAGGACCTTTTAGGGAACTCTAATTTCAGGAACCCTGGACGGGTAGAGTAGAGTAGAGTGTTATCACTCTTATGAGAGAATTCTGTAAGCTATATCTAGTCACTAATAGGAGGATTGTAAATTCGAAATTTTATTCTTACAGAAACCAAATTGAGTGACTTTATATGAGACAGAAATACAGAATACAGAGATGGCGACCGCCGTGGTGTAGCGGTAGTGTGCTCGGCCTACTACACCAAGTGACCTGGTATCGGCTCCCGGTCAATACATCATCCAAAATTATTTAGAGAAAGCATTTTCTAAACGGCAGTGGTTTGGCAAACTCTCCGAGCGTATTTCTGCTTCTTAGCAAAAATTCATTTACCTCGCAGATGCCGTTCGGAGTGGGCAAAAAACTGTAGGTCCCACCAATTTGTAGAAAAATATTGAAAGCAGCACAGCACAAATTTGGAAGAGAAGCTCGGCAGCTGCTTACTGGATACCAAATTGTATACAATTTTTAATATTCCACGAAATGTATCTGTTAGTGACTAGAGATAGATTACAGAATTCTCCTGTTAGTTTGAAATCATGAATAATTTGTTAAATAAAATTGTTTCTCTAACTTTCTGTAAACTTTGTATTTTTGCTTATTGGGTAGGTATCTTTGTAAATGCAACCATATGTGCACTTATTTAAGGCAAATGCAGAAAGTAAAAACGGACAGTAAGAGATCTCGGACAGTTCTCATTATAGACGCTTTTGGCTTGTCTGCAATCCACTATATGCCATACAAAAAATCACTGCAAGGCGCACACGCGTCTATCCATAGAAATACAGTGTGGAATACTCGTGTGCCAGCTTAAGGGGCAGTAGAGCGATGCACATACATATCAGTGGCGTTCTATCATGGAGGAGTAGGCTGAGGTCCCTAAAAATATAAGAAAAACTGTTACAGAATCTGAATACCTACCTACGACCTCCCACTGCGGGTCTATTCAGCAAGCAGATTTTAGGTACTCAAAATTTTGGTTTTTGAGGTTTTTATGATACATCAAAATAACCAACTGACAAGATTATGCTGATCAAATGGTCGAAAATGTTATGCGAAGGCACATCGGTCCAGCCTATTTCGGAGGAACGCGATTACCCACTGACTTTGAGAAGCAAGTGGAGGATGACTGTGCCTCCCTTTGTGCTGCATATCCCTGGACATGACCATGGCTAGGCCAGTATTCTACCCAATGAGGATGATTTATTAGGGTACCCCACCATGTTGAGGCGACCCTGTCACATATAAATATATACATGGAGATTTTCGTTTTCCTAGAATTTACAGTATTTTTCGTCGCAACAACAATAATATCAACAATTAAAATCTGGATATGGCTGCGATCGTTGGAAAAGCGTCACACATTTCCACATTTACGCTTGTATTTTCATAAGTACGTTTGTATGCAACATGTGTTGCTAGAATATTGGAAAATTTTCTTTTAATATTTTGGAGCGTTTGCCAAAAAGTCCACTGTCAGTTGGAGGACGGCCGTTGAAGCTTCTAGTGCAGTACCTAATCAAACTTATCTAAATCAAATATTTTAATTTAATTTTAATAGAAAAAAATAAAAAGTTATAATGAGTTCAGTGGTGAGTTATAGTAAAACAGTTCGCGAAGAAAAAGTGCAAAATAATATATCTTAACAATTTCTTTTATATGTAATGCATGCAACCTTGTGCTCTTATCCTTTCGGCAGGATGAAGACCTTACACCAGAGCAAATCGCAGGTTTGTTTTCCAAGTCAAATTAGAAATGAGGTTACCATTACATATGTAAATATGGGTTTTTAGTGCTCCAGAAAGCTTTCAATAGCTTCGATCACCAGAAAACCGGCAGCATACCAACAGAAATGGTTGCCGATATCTTGCGTTTGATGGGTCAGCCTTTCGATAAGAAAATTTTGGAGGAACTTATCGAAGAAGTTGATGAAGACAGTAAGTAGTAAATACTTAAAACAATTTTTTTTTATTATTTTTTCGAGGGATCTCGAAAGATGAGTTTTATTAGAGAAACTCAGGATCGCTATGGAAAATAAGTTATTTAAATCAAGGTATAAAACCGACTAAAACAACGTCCGGGTTTTGGCTTCAGTTTTTTAACATGCATCATTTTTAGTTCCCGTTTCTGTTACGGTTTCGTTAAGTTTACTACAAAAAGGTATGCAGTTTAAAGATAGGTCTTAATTTGTGGAATTTTTTGCGGCCATCATAAATTTCCTCCACCATACTTAATGAAATAAATCTGCAAAGCATCAATGTATTTAAGTGCTGCCCTAAATTTGAAAAGCAACTTTGAAAAGCAACTTATTGTAAAAATTAAATCAACTACGTTAAGCTTTCCGAGACACACAGGCTTTTGAAACGGCTTCTTGATTTAAATATAAGTTTTATTATTGAACCTAACAGTTATTTGGAAATACATTTTTTAATAGCCGATACTAGCAATTTTTTTATGTACTATAATTACATAGATATCTAAGAAAAACGCTTATCAGAGGTCTTCCTTAAAGGGTGTAAAAGTTGCCGGGTCGTGATAGCATGGGCTTACAATACAATATTTATGAAATTTAATTATATCATTCCAGAATCAGGCCGTTTGGAATTTGAAGAGTTCGTGCAATTGGCTGCCAAATTCATTGTCGAAGAAGATTCCGAAGCCATGCAAAAGGAGCTGCGAGAAGCATTTCGACTTTATGATAAACAGGGTAACGGTTTTATTCCGACCACTTGTCTAAAAGAGATCCTGAAAGAATTAGACGACCAGTTGACCGAAGCTGAGCTTGATATTATGATAGAGGAGATCGATTCTGATGGCTCGGGAACCGTAGACTTTGATGGTAATAATACTTAAAAGTAATACATACATATGTATATGTACATTGTACATACAACGTACATTGTACATCAGAGTGGTTCACAGATATGGACTTTTTAGAAGTTCTAAAACTCTACCTCGAAATATTGTTTCTTGTAACAAAAAGGAGGATGCTATAATTTTATTTAAAAAAACTAAGGTACCTGGTTTAAAGGTCATCTATATTATTATTCTAAACCACGGCGCTTACCTAGACTAAACTACAATAAGTATATAAACGAAATGTATATCAGATGAAAGCTTATCATGAGCATGTTTGCAAAAATTATAACAATTCCAATAGGTTAATTTGTTCATGAGAAATTAGCGTTTAAAGTTTGCTTATTTACCCCTGCATTACTTTTGTTACTTATTTCGACTGAAATCCATGCGAGCATTGTATGTACATATGTATGTATATACATTTACAAAGCAAGAGCTTGGGTATGAGTTTGACTCACGATATACGCGAATTTTTTCCGAGAACTTAAACTCAAATCAAACACACCCGATTATCGGGGGTTACATACTAGTTCTATATTAATATGTTAAGCACAGCTAAAATTTGGGTATTTGTTTCCTTTAGCACCCAACTGCTAGGTTACGTTCGGTTCAAGTGGATGCCGCAGAGGCACACTTAGGCCAGTTTTGAAAGACCCGTTGTTATACCACCAACTGTTAAAAATTAGCTAAAATTATGGGAGAGGGTTCAACAAATAACTTTTTTTTTCTGGAATAGTTATGGTCAAAAAACCGAAAAATGACCCGGGTCCGATACCAAAATTGGGACGGGGATATGGACATGCCGTTCAAATATATTAGTATTCTATCCATAAATATAAAAAATAGTATATCATATCGAAATGGTTGACATGTCATTTTACTTTTTATTGGGAGCAAATAATATTTGATAACTCGCTCATTCTGAATGAATATTGCATCAAACTCGTCGCTATCAATAGCGATATTGTCACCACATTCAATGCATTTCTCTCGGTGTATAAACACCAAATTGGTATTAAATTTAGACTTTTCTTTTTTCTGTGTAGAACAACCACATAAAAACTTGCAACTTTGATTGAAAATAGCACTTAAGAGAAACAAAATATTGAAAAAAAAAAACGCTTCCGGATTTGTTATCCTAGGTCCAACACGCCTCTTTTGAGCCCTCTCCCAAATTTTAACTAATTTTTTTTTAGCAGTTGGGTGCTAAAAAGCATAAATTCCAAAATTTGGTTGTTTGTGAGTTATTATTTGGTTTTCATTGGCGAATATTCCCTTAATTTAATAGTCGCCTTGGATGGAAAAATAGGTTTAAAGCCTGAAAATATGTTTCGAAATTGAAATCGGTCTAACTAAAAGGGTTATACCGACCCCATTGCGCATATTCTGAATCATTTTTTTTTTTGGTAACTAAAGTTGTTCAAAATTTGTTGAGTAGTGTAATTTTTGCAACTTTTCCCAAAAACACATCGCTCATTTGCTGCAACATCGTCATAACTCAAAAATCCCAAATTTTGAGTTAACATCACTAATATATCGGAAATATTATGTTTGATCAACTGGCAAAGTGTTATAGCCGAGGTTTTGACATTTCACGCAGCATAGCGATTGATTTAATTACTTATCCCATATAAATATACAGCAATTCATAAACTAAAAATACGTTTTCTGTAATATCACACTTTTTGAGTTATGACGATGTTGCAGTTTGAGCGACATATTCAAGTTGAAACTTTTAAGCTTAATAAACTTTTTACATGGTGAATTTATCATAACTATTAAACTTTTTACATCCATTTAAACCATTACCATTGTTGTAAAAAATTACCTGCAACTTTTTTTGTAGAAAATGCAATTCCATGTATAAAGTTTTCTCAAAATAGTCGTTTTCGAGTAATCTAGCCCTAAAAATGTTTGTTTTAAAATTCGTCAAAAACGCAAATTTTTTGTAAAGAAAGAAAAATACAGATTTTTAAACAAAATTGAATGAGCAAAAAATACATACATACATAGATGATAAAATATGTTTATGATAAAGCTGTAATATTTTTTTTATACCTTTCATGAACATGAAAAGGTATTATAACTTTGGTCCGATGTTTGTAAATATGAGAAGAAGAAGAGATAGACCCATCAATAAGTATACCGAAATGATCAGGATGACGAGATGAGTTGATTTAGCCATGTCCGTCTGTCCGTCTGTCTGTCTGTTTGTTTGAACGCAAACTAGTCCCTCAGTTTTTGAGATATTTGGCTGAAATTTGGTATGCGGCCACCATTTTCCAATATAGGAATCATTTGTCGGAACCAGCAAGATCGGACCAATATAACATATAGCTCCCATACAACCGATTATTCCGATAAACGGATTTTGGGCTATAACTCCTGTAATTAAACACGAAGGAACGTGAAATTTTGTAAGTATTGCTATTTTTATATGTGAAATATCGATGTTGAAAATCATAGAGATGGGATAAATATTTCACATAGCTCCCATACAATCGATTATTCCGATAAACGGATTTTGGGCTATAACTCCTGTAATTAAACACGTAGGAACGTGAAATTTTGTAAGTATTGCTATTTTTGTATGTGAAATATCGATGTTGAAAATCATAGAGATGGGATAAATATTTCACATAGCTCCTATACAATCGATTATTCCGATAAACGTATTTTGGGCTATAACTCCAGTAATTAAACACGTAGGAACGTGAAATTTTAGATGTATTGCTTTTTGTATATGTGAAATATCGATGTTGAAAATCATCGAGATTGGATAAATATTTCACATAGCCCCCATACAATCGATTGTTCCGATAAACGGATTTTGGTAGATAACTCCTGTAATTATATAGGTAGGAACGTGAAATTTTGGAAGTATCGCTATTTTTATATGCGAAATATCGATGTTGAAAATCATTGAGATGGCATAAATATTTCACATAGCTCCCATACAATCGATTATTCCGATAAACGGATTTAGGGCTATAAGTCCTGTAATTAAACACGTAGGAACGTGAAATTTTGGAAGCATCGCTATTTTTATATGTAAAATATCGATGTTGAAAATCATTGAAATGGGATAAATATTTCACATAGCCCCCATACAATCGATTGTTCCGATAAACGGATTTTGGTAGATAACTCCTGTAAATTTCGTAACTGTTGCTATTTTAGAATGTGGAATGTCGATGTTAAAAATCAATGAGATTGGACCAATATAACACATCGTCCCCATATAATCGATAGCTCCGATAATTTCGGTATGAGCTAAAGTTAAATTCACACAGGCTGTACTGGGGATCAAACTGTGAAAATCGTGACGCTTATTCATGAAAGGTATTTAGCCTTCGGCACAGCCGAAGACAGCTTTCCTTACTTGTTTTTAGTTCTATTTGAGAAAAGCAAGAAAAAAAGATGTTTGATATGCTCACCAATCTATAGATAGATACCTACATATGCATATGTTTGTAACTGATTTTTGCGAATAAAAATCTTTTTATTTGCAGAGTTTATGGAAATGATGACTGGAGAGTAAGACACAAACCTTAAAGTATTTGACCTGTGTGGCCTCGCTGCTAACAAAATTTTTAAAACTTAATTATGATGGCGGAAGTAAAGCTATTTTTGGTGTTTTTGTATAGATGAGTAAGTGTCGATCAGACGCAAAACATACCCAAACTTGATGAAATATGACACTTACAGAGAAAATGGATTTAATTTTTTTAAATTTTATATTCATTATTTAAATTTTTTTGAAATTTTTTTAACTTAAACTATATAACTATATTTGTATGTATGTATTTACAAAAATAAAGTTGAATTTGAAAAATTTGTACTGTAACTATAAAAAAAAAAAATTGCCTAAGGCCTAATTTCACAGTGCTAGGTTAACTTACGTTCCACAGATTTTAAATTTTCTTTTTGAGTTAACCAAAGGTTAACTGCCCAACGTTGGTGGTTTAACCTCTGGTCAGATATCAGAAGGCCGTATACCAACAATTTATATAGAAAAAAATCAGTTAAATAACTTAAATAAAATTGCGAATCCAAAGTTAACTGTAGAACTTAAGTTAACCTGCCACTGTGAAATTGGGCCTAAGTATAACTCAAACCATTTAAGAATTGTTCTACTTCGTTTTGCTTTGTTGAATTTCCGACAGGAGGAAAAGTAGATGTATGTATATTGGACTGATATTTTGACAACAAAAACGAACCCAGCACCTTTGCTCAAAATAAGTGATCTGTAGTCAGAGCTGGGTAGTAATCATTACTTTAGGAATTATATTACTTCCAATTCCCCATTACATGTAATTCCTAAAAAAAATACCAAAAGTATGTGATCGTTTTGAGGCTCAAGTACAAAATGTAATTGCCGCGCCATTACTTTTGAAAGGAATTAAAAATGAAATTGAAATTTTTTCAATTACATTACAAGAAATGGAAAATGTACTTGAAAATTTCCAATTCCTCAAAGGAATTGCAAAAGTAATTGAAAAACTAATGAAGGTTCATGTGCGTACACAATCATTTGCGATTAAAAGGGTGGTTGTTTGCGGCCATAAAAAAAAAAACTAATGGCAGGTTATCATAACCTCTAACGAGATTTTTAGCCGAGCTTCTCATTCCAACTTGTGGTGTGTTGTTTTTGAGTTTTTCCTACAAGTTGGCGGGACCTACAGTTTTTTTCCGACTCCGGACGGCACTTGCAAAGCAAATGAATTTTTTGCTGAGAAGCTTCTCATGGCAGAAATACACCCGGAGAGTTTGCCAAACTACTGCCGAGGGGCGCCCCGTTTAGAAAAATTGTTTTTCTAAATAAGTTTTGATGTTACTTTTGCCGGGCATCGAACCGCCACGACTTGATGTAGAAGGCCTAACACTTAACCGCTGCACCACGGCGGCCGCCATATTATTTAATATTGGGGTCTATTCCGACGGAGCTTCCGTTTCGCGTGATCCTGATCGTAGGAGTTATTGCATTACTTACTTAAAATATCATCATCATCATCATCATTTATTGGCGCTTAACCGCCTAAGCGATTTTGGCCGTTTCGTATCAAAGCACGCCAGTCATTCCTTTTTAGCGATAACGGACGCCAATTGGAAACCCCAAGGGAGTTCAAGTCATCCTCCACCTGTTGTTTCCATCTCAGTCGAGGCCTCCCCCTTCCTCTGCTGCCGAATTCAGGCGACGATAGGAAAACCTTCTGTGCTGGAGCTTCTTTGTCCATTCGCATAACATGGCCCAGCCAGCGGAGTCTTTGGGCTTTAATTCGCTGGACTATGGTCAGATCTGCGTAGAGCTCGTACAGCTCATCGTTAAATTTCCTTCTATACTCGCCGTTGGCATCACGGGAAGGACCATAAATCTTCCGGAGAACTTTTCTCTCAAATATTCCAAGGGCCATCTCATCTTATCTTGACATTGTCCATGAATCTGAGCCATACATCAGGACAGGTATGATGAGAGACTTATAGAGCGTGATCTTTGTTCTTCGAGAGAGGACTTTACTTCTCAATTGCCTACTCAGTCCAAAGTAGCACTTGTTGGCAAGAGTGATTCTCCGCTGGATTTCTAGACTGATATTATTTTCGGTGTTGATACTGGTTCCCAAATAGACGAAGTCCCTCACAGTTTCAAATTTGTAACTATAAACAGTGACATGGCTGCCAAGGCGCAGGTGCGCCGATTCTTTCTTTGATGACAGCAAATACTTCGTCTTGTCCTCGTTCACGGCAAGACCCACTTTTTTCGCAGTCCAGAGAAGGCAGCGCTTACGGCGCGGTTGTTAAGGCCAATGATATCAATATCATCGGCATACGCCAGCAATTGCACGCTCTTGTAAAAGATTGTACCATTGCGGTTTAGCTCTGCTGCTCGAATTATCTTCTCCAGCATCAGATTGAAGAAATCGCACGAAAGGGAGTCGCCCTGTCTGAAGCCTCGTTTGGTTTCAAATGGCTCAGAGAGGTCCTTCCCGATTCTGACGGAGCTGTTGGTATTGCTCAACGTCATTTGACAAAGCCGTATAAGCTTTGCAGGGAAGTAAAATTCAGACATGGCGGCATACAGGCAGCTCCTTTTTACGCTGTCAAAAGCGGCTTTAAAATCGACAAAGAGATGGTGAGTGTCGATTCTCTTATCATGGGTCTTCTCCAGGATTTGGCGTATCGTGAAAATCTGGTCGATGGTAGACTTACCAGGTCTAAAGCCACACTGATAAGGTCCAATCAGTTTGTCTACGATGGGCTTCAGCCTTTCACACAACACGCTAGAAAGAACCTTATATGCGATATTAAGAAGACTAATTCCACGGTAGTTGGTGCGGTTAGCGGGATCGCCTTTCTTGTGGATTGGGCAAAGCACACTTAAATTCCAATCCGGAGGCATGCATTCGTCTGACCATATTCTGCATAAGAGCTGATGCATGCTTTTTACCAGCTCTTCGCCTCCGCGTTTGAACAGCTCGGCGGGTAGTCCGTCTTTTCCAGGCGCTTTGTTGTTTTTGAGCCGGGATATAGCTATCCTCACTTCATCATAGTCAGGTGGTGGGACGACTTTTCCATCGTCAGGGATTTGGGTATCGGGTTCGACGTCTCCCTCGCAATTTAGCAGTGAGGAGAAGTGCTCCCTCCATAATTTAAGTACACTTTGTACGTCGGTTACCAGGTCGCCATTATTGTCCTTACAGGAGCTTGCCCCGGTCTTAAAACCTTCCGTCACCCGCCGGATCTTTTCATAGAATTTTCGGGCATCATTCCTGCCAGCCAGCATCTCAAGCTCCTCACACTCACGCCTTTCGGCCTCACTTTTCTTTTTTCTGAAAAGGCGTCTCTCTTCCTTCTTTGCCTCACGATATTGTTGCCATACACTGCGGGTTGCGCCCGTTCGCAACGTCTCCTTGTAGGCAGCGTCCTTTTTTTTTCGAGGCAGTTTTGCATTCCTCATCGTACCAGTTGTTCTTGCGGGCTCGCTGGAACCCTATAGTGGCCTCAGCGGCGGTACGCAATGAGTGAGAGATATGCTTCCATTGCTCGGTTACATCGTTAGGTCGAGGATTGCCCTCTGCTAGCAGGTGTGAGAGTCGAGTTGTGAAATTATCAGCTGTCTGTGTCATGCGCAGCTTCTCGACGTCAAACTTTCCTTCCGTTACTGTGTGCACTTTCTTCGTTGCACAGAGGCGTGTGCGTATCTTGGCTGCGACAAGATAATGGTCAGAGTCAATATTGGGACCACGCAGTGTACGTACGTCCAGAACGGTGGAGCTATGTCTGCCGTCAATCAAGACATGATCAATCTGGTTTCTAGTTCTTTGATCAGGGGACAGCCATGTGGCTTGGTGTATTCGCTTATGCTGGAACCTGGTACTACTGATGACCATATTGCGAGCAGCGGCGAAGTCAATCAACCTAGTGCCGTTGGGGGATGTTATATCGTGGAGACTGAATTTTCCAACTGTGGGACCAAAGACTCCTTCCTTGCCCACCTTGGCATTAAAGTCGCCGAGCACGATTTTGATATCATGCTGTGGGCGGCGATCATAAGTCTGTTCAAGTTTATCGTAGAAGGAGTCCTTCTCTGCGTCGTCCGACTTGCAATATAGGACTGTTTATGTAGTTCTTGACTATCTCGTTTATTTATGGTAGCCTCCAAATGAGCATTCCATGTGAGGGTTTTCTCCAGTGCCCCTGGGGGTTGGGGGTTTAGAATATGCTCGAGGTAGGCATACCGGTAGTAAGACGCGACTAATATGCACTTAGGTAATGACGTGCTAACTCGATGGTTGATCTACGGATATGATGCCTCTCACCTCTCATTACCCATCTTCTCATGGATGGAGGGATGACATGACCTAGAAGGTTCCACTGGTCATACCAAATCGGTACCACGACAGTCGGGCAGTACCGCAGCGTACCGGGTTCTTATCCGGGCAAGGACTGTCAACTTCGGCATCACTCCTCATAACCTTTGGGGAGTGCTTTGCTGTTAACAACAACAACAACAACAACAACAACAGGGCAGGGCATACGGCAGCTTCCTAGGGATGGATCTAGCATAGACAGCTTTCTTCACCGAGTGAAAGGCACCAATACGGTTTTATTGAGATAACCATTTGTTGGCACACCATCTTTCAATGATGCGCAGGGCTTGTGCATGCGATTAGACATTGATTCGTCATGCATCCCTGGTGATGTCCTAGGCAGTGGAGATTGTCTCTGGCTGCATTACCTTTTTTATAGCTATAATAGCCAGGTTGTATACAGTTCCTAAATCGGTTTTATTTTATACACAGAGGGAAATCTATGGATGGAACATCCATAATTATTGATATCACATTAAATAAAAATTGATATTTCTGTCCCATCAATGAATATGGATGTTTCATCAATGCTTTTTTGATAAATCACTATTGAAATGGTATCCATATAAACTATTGATACATTCTAAATAGTTTAAAAAAACAAAATTTTATATAATTTGACATCTGGTTTCAGTGAGACTCGAACCATGCTCCTCTAGCACGTTAGCCCAGTATTCTACCATTCGGTTACGGCCAAAGTATATTAAACAAAGTAATAGTGAACTTGACAGTTCTCTCTTTTCTGTAGGAGTTTTCCCGTCAAATGAAAAAAAATATTAACCCGTTCTGCTTAAGATTTTTAAATTTTTTCAATAGTGTGAAGAAATAGCAAATTGTTTCATATAAATACAATAACGCTTGCCTCCGTTCCTTGCACGTTTAAATAGAGTTTAGAGATCAGACTAGCTAAGATGAATGGTCTAATCTTTTTTCAATTGGATCTTAGACCGAAAACGAAACTGTAAGCGATTAAAATCGATCATGCCCCTGCCGGTTAGAGATTTAGATAAGGTACCACGAAATAAATCCCAAATGAAAAAATCCCATGAAATAAGTCCCAATGAAATAAATCCCACCAAAAAATGAAATAAGTCCCAACTTTAAGAAATGAAACAACTCCCAAAGAAGGAAATGAAATAAGTCCCAATATTTAGTAGTTATTTCATAATGGGGCCCCAGTTTCCAAAAAAATTAAATAAGTCCCAAGAAAAATGAAATAACTCCCAATTCCTTGATAAGACGGTACCCTGGTTTTGACTTCAGTATAGAGATGGGCGCGTGCATGATTTTTGCAACACGACACGACACGGTCACGAAACTGATTTTCAAAAGTTGGCACTAACACGCACGGGGAAAAAATACCAAAACACGACACGACACGACACGCACGAAAAAAATATAAAACTGTATTTCATGGATTTTATTTTGTATATATTTGTAAAGATGGCATGTACTTTGTACATAGCATATACTTATGCATCAAACAAACTAAAGTTTTGTGGTGGAGTGAAGTGGAATTACAAACTTATAAAAAAATATAATTTAGAAAAAATATAATGTGCCAACCCAGTTTGGTAAAAAAAGGAGATCGTGTTTTTTCGTGCGTGTTTTTTTATGGTTTTCGGGCTCAACACGATCACGCACGATCACGACACGAAATCGCATTTTCGAACACGCGCACATGGACACACGCGTGCGTGTTTCGTGTCACGGTAAAAAACACGCACGCCGCCCATCTCTACTTCAGTATAAAAAAACTCGAATGGAAACCAATCCACCAGTTTCTGCGACACTCTGGCGACAAAGGTCCGAAAAAGAGATAGATTCCAAAGTGGCCAAAGTTACTCCGTTACTGGTTGGACTAGCATATTTCGCGGTATTGATAATTTTTTGGTATGAGCAAATGCTATCTAATTTTTCAGTAAAACAATTGTATGGGACACAAAACCTGTGCTTGGGTGGCAAAGGGTTAATACGCTTGTTTACATTTATTTGAAGTTAAAACTCCTACAAAAACAAAATATTTCAGTTGTCAATTCTACCTTGTTTAATTTGCCTTGGTTACGGCATATTATACAATTTTTAGAAAAATGTTCAATCATAAGAAATTCAAAAAATTTTGAATTTAAAAAAACCGCTCCAACAAGTTGTAATATTGTTAGAAAATCCATAGTAAAAATTGTTGAACTATTATGATTATGCGTCCCAGAAAAATTTACATTTCGCCAATCTATATAATAATAGGCTAACACTCTCCCCATACAAACAGTCATAACCCAATTTCGTATAGTATTTATGGATAGATCTCTATAAAATTTATATTGGAAACTTAGAATGGACTAATCTGGTGTCTTACCAAAAAAAATTTTGAAAATTATTTTTAGTTTATTTGTTATTAAACAAAAAAGAGGTCTCCAAACTCTCCAGATATTTTGTTATCTCCACATTCTGTTATACCTGAACTATACATCACTATTCAGCACTCTTATAAAACTCCCAAAGCCACAACCATCCGCTCATTCCCTTACACACACACGTACATATCTATGCAATGATCCAGCGGTTGCCACTTGCTTTTATTTTTGTGCCAAAAAAGAAACAACAAAATGTACCAAATCATATCATCTTCGGCATCTAAACAACATTTGTAAGCTAAGAAATCCAGCTTCACTTCTGGCTTTATATATTTAACTTTTTGCCTATTGGTAAAGTTTATTTTTTTTAACGATATGATTTTGTAAGAAAATTCCACAATGTTAAGATCGAAATTTAAATATCGTACGGACTTTAACTAAAGAACAATTTTACATGACACTAATGCTGATTTCGTTGAACATGTTTACACCCTTGCACAGAATACTGTAAAAGTGTGATAAAAGTGTACCCGTTCTACATGAAAGTGCTACATCGATAAAACGAACAAAAAACATTGCCCGTTTGCTATGCTATGTGCATGAATAATTAGGTTTCGCTTATCAACAATATTCAATTGTTATTGCAAAATCCAATTTTTTTTCACCAAATTTATCTGTCAAATAAAATTTTCGTCAGCTGATTTTCAGTGCAACCAACTACCCTGTCAAAGCTTCAGAGGGTAAAAAGTGTGAATTTTTTAGGAAATGAAAACTTATTCTGTTTGACGTTTTACCTTCATTTTGCAAACGAAAACTGAAGAGTGTAAAAAATGCGCATTTTTTGATGAAATGAAATCACCACTCTACTCTACATTTTTTTACGAAAAAACATTTTTGGGTATTTGTTTCCTTTAGGGATCAATTGCTAATAAATTAGCTAAAATTATGGGAGATAGCTCAAAAGACAGGTTTTGTTTCTATGGAAAGTTATGGTCAAAAAATCGAAAAATGATCCACGGCACGCATTTTTTCGCACGTTTTTAGGTACAGCCTAATAAAATTACAACAACCACATGAAAACTTGCCACTTTGATTGCAAATACCTCTTCAGAGAAGCAAAATATTAGCAGTTGACACCTAAAGGAAACAAATACCTATTTTTACTTTGATTATTTGATGTTCTAAGCTTTTCTCGATTTTTTTAAAATTTAATTCACTTATGAAATTTTTAGGGGGTTAAATATTGGAAAAGTATTTTTTCAAAGCAGAAAATATATTTTTCATACAGTTGAAGATTGCCCAGAAAAATATCCCCAATCGTCTCATTTAAAGCAAAGCTGTAATTAGACGCTGGCAAGTATAAGTCTGTGGTCATAAGCAATAACAGCCTAGGTCGACTTAAGAAATTAGACCAGATGAAATTTTTGCTGGCGAATTTTTGTAACAAAACTGTTTTATAACTAAAGCAAACGTATTGGATTTAATTGTTTGTAAAGAAAGTAAAAAAAGACCAATGAAAGTCTTGAAAAATGTCTCGATGTTGCTATTCAAAATCACCAGCAAAAATTTCAACTGGTCTAATTTCTTAAGTCGACTTAGGCTGTTATTGCTTATGACCACAGAAGTATAATTGACAGAATTCTGATTTTTTTTAAATTCTCCTTGCTTAAAAAATAAAATAAAAACGAAAAATTAAAAAAAAAGAAACAGTTTTAAATTTTTGCTTCCACCGAGAATCGAATATATGTACATAGGTGTCCTGCAAGTAGTAAACATTTATACCCATTCTGGTATGAAAAGGGTACAATTAGTCTCTTCATAGGACATGCTCGAACAAATGTGACCAATTTATTCCATCTAAAAGAGACTAAAAAAAGTAGTAGTCTACTTTTCCTCTGGATTGATCCCGGACTAATCGTATTTTTTGCAGGGAAATACCATACGAACTTTTACTAATGCATCTTTTTACATAAGTAACTCCACTTTTTTTGTATGAAACCACATTTTTTACTTTGATAATTTAATGTGCTAAGCTTTTTCGATTTTTAAATAGTTTTTTTACTTATGAAATTTTTAGAGAAATAAAATATTGGAAAAGTATATCTTCTAAGCAGAAAATGTATTTTTCATACAAAAAAGTGAAGTTAGTTATATAGAATTAAAAAATTTGTTCGCAACACCAGAATTGTAATTTTCAAAAAATAGCTTTAAAAAAATTTGTTTAAAAGAAAAAACATTTAAATATGCTGCACCACCCTAATGTGCGGATTCGTTGCATGGTATTACTCAAATCAAATGTTTAAATTCCCAAACATCATATATATATATATATGTATGCGTGAAGCAAGAATAAAAAACGGTACCTTGCAAATTGCACAATCATCGAAACTCCCACAAACACTCCCCGCAAAAACTCTGCGCTTCGAAAACCGCTCCCACCCTTTTTCGCGCTCCTTACTCTCACATCAACGTACATAAGTATACAGCGATCCAGGCAGCTGCCACTTGCCTTCATTTTTGTGCCAAAAAAAAACAAACAAAGTGTAGCAAATCAAATAAATATCATTGCATCCTCGCCATCTTCACACCATCATCATT
>CAXKVI010000002.1:58917178-59003969 GCA_964058755.1 Campiglossa producta
AATCAAAGTGGCAAGTTTTCATGTGGTTGTTGTAATTTTATTAGGCTGTACCTAAAAACGTGCGAAAAAATGCGTGCCGTGGATCATTTTTCGATTTTTTGACCATAACTTTCCATAGAAACATAAAATTAAAAAAGCGCTTCCGGACTCGTGATCCTGAGGCCAAAACCTGTCTTTTGAGCTATCTCCCATAATTTTAGCTAATTTATTAGCGATTGATCCCTAAAGGAAACAAATACCCAAAAATGTGTTTTTCGTAAAAAAAATGTAGAGTAGAGTGGTGATTTCATTTCATCAAAAAATGCGCATTTTTTACACTCTTCAATTTTCCGTTTTCGTTTGCAAAATGAAGGTAAAACGTCAAACAGAATAAGTTTTCATTTCCTAAAAATTCACACTTTTTAAGCGGGCTACTCACCTGCCAAGAAATGCCTCAAGAAAAAAACGAGCATATATTTCTTGTGCCTGGTCAAGAAATTTTGACGTTTACCAAATTTTCCATTTGTTTGCAAATTACTCTTATAAAAATGTACAAAATATGTTTAGCGAGACATGTACTCACCTTTTCCGTGAATCTACACGTTTACCTCAAGAAATATATACGAGCTTATTTATTTCTTGAGGTAAACCGGCGTTGCCAACTATCGAAAAGTGCTGTATTTTTTCTTATGAACTGCGTATTGGCTCAAGAAAATTTGACGTGTAAAAACGTTTCTTGACCATTTCTTGAGCGTTTTTTTATATGGAGTTTGACATTTCTTGGCAGGTGAGTAGCCCGCTTTACCCTCTGAAGCTTTGACAGGGTAGTTGGTTGCACTGAAAATCAGCTGACGAAAATTTTATTTGACAGATAAATTTGGTGAAAAAAAATTGGATTTTGCAATAACAATTGAATATGGTTGATAAGCGAAACCTAATTATTCATGCACATAGCATAGCAAACGGG
The DNA here is from genome assembly GCA_964058755.1 of Campiglossa producta. NCBI lineage: Eukaryota > Metazoa > Arthropoda > Insecta > Diptera > Tephritidae > Campiglossa > Campiglossa producta. The sequence goes on from CAXKVI010000002.1 coordinate 58,918,125, forward strand.
CAATGTTTTTTGTTCGTTTTATCGATGTAGCACTTTCATGTAGAACGGGTACACTTTTATCACACTTTTACAGTATTCTGTGCAAGGGTGTAAACATGTTCAACGAAATCAGCATTAGTGTCATGTAAAATTGTTCTTTAGTTAACGTCCGTACGATATTTAAATTTCGATCTTAACATTGTGGAATTTTCTTACAAAATCATATCGTTAAAAAAATAAACTTTACCAATAGGCAAAAAGTTATATATATAAAGCCAGAAGTGAAGCTGGATTTCTTAGCTTACAAATGTTGTTTAGATGCCGAAGATGATATGATTTGGTACATTTTGTTGTTTCTTTTTTGGCACAAAAATAAAAGCAAGTGGCAACTGCTGGATCATTGCATAGATATGTACGTGTGTGTGTAAGGGAATGAGCGGATGGTTGTGGCTTTGGGAGTTTTATAAGAGTGCTGAATAGTGATGTATAGTTCAGGTATAACAGAATGTGGAGATAACAAAATATCTGGAGAGTTTGGAGACCTCTTTTTTGTTTAATAACAAATAAACTAAAAATAATTTTCAAAATTTTTTTTGGTAAGACACCAGATTAGTCCATTCTAAGTTTCCAATAAAAATTTTATAGAGATCTATCCATAAATACTATACGAAATTGGGTTATGACTGTTTGTATGGGGAGAGTGTTAGCCTATTAATATATAGACTAGGATCGCCCGTGGTCGAAATTCGACCATCTGAAATTTTCTTCAACTCTCTCTTAATATATGTACATATTCCCCGTTTACAACAAAACCAAGTAAGTGACTCCCTCGTGACAAATGCAAATTTGGATTAAGTGATACCATACAAACAATCTTCACATTAGGGTGGTGCAGCAAAGCAGTACAACAGAAAAGCTGACGACAATACATTAGGATATATCTACAACAGATTTTTTTTAATATTTTTTTTATTTTTATTTTTTTATTTATTTGTTTAAGCCATAGGCTTATAATATTTCGATATATAATGGTACTTTTTTTATCGAAACCTTGTGGAATTTTACTTTAAAAAAAAAGCATATCGTTAAAAATATAAACTTTTTAATGGACAAAAAACTAAATAAAGAAGTGCTCTGCGAAAAACCTTGTTTTATGTGAATTATGTGATTATGTGAATGATGATGGTGTGAAGATGGCGAGGATGCAATGATATTTATTTGATTTGCTACACTTTGTTTTTTTTTTTTGGCACAAAAATGAAGGCAAGTGGCAGCTGCCTGGATCGCTGTATATTTATGTACGTTGATGTGAGAGTAAGGAGTGCGAAAAAGGGTGGGAGCGGTTTTCGAAGCGCAGAGTTTTTGCGGGGAGTGTTTGTCGGAGTTTCGATGATTGTGCAATTTGCAAGGTACCGTTTTTTATTCTTGCTTCACGCATACATATATATATATATATGATGTTTGGGAATTTAAACATTTGATTTGAGTAATACCATGCAACGAATCCGCACATTAGGGTGGTGTAGCATATTTAAATGTTTTTTCTTTTAAACAAATTTTTTTTAAAACTATTTTTTGAAAATTACAATTCTGGTGTTGCGAACAAAATTTTTAATTCTATATAACTAACTTCACTTTTTTGTATGAAAAATACATTTTCTGCTTAGAAGATATACTTTTCCAATATTTTATTTCTCTAAAAATTTCATAAGTAAAAAAACTATTTAAAAATCGAAAAAGCTTAGCACATTAAATTATCAAAGTAAAAAATGTGGTTTCATACAAAAAAAGTGGAGTTACTTATGTAAAAAGATGCATTAGTAAAAGTTCGTATGGTATTTCCCTGCAAAAAATACGATTAGTCCGGGATCAATCCAGAGGAAAAGTAGACTACTACTTTTTTTAGTCTCTTTTAGATGGAATAAATTGGTCACATTTGTTCGAGCATGTCCTATGAAGAGACTAATTGTACCCTTTTCATACCAGAATGGGTATAAATGTTTACTACTTGCAGGACACCTACATATTGTGACGAATTCGATGATTCCTTGATTATTTTCCCTGAGTTCGATCACTGTACGTTAAATAAAACACTCCGATTCTGCTTAATAAGTAGTACGCTTTATTCAGTACTAAAAACCGTAGTACAATATCGCGGGTTAATTCACTGTTCAGTACTTCACTGTACAACACTTCAAAATAAACTGATCGACTTGCGTTGTCTTTGCGCGGTTTATATACCCTAGCAAACAGCAGCTTCACAACCTAGAAATGTCTACACCTTTCTGGTTTATTCGTGCAACAGTGTTCTCGAAGCGTTTATCTATCGTCATCTCCTCTTTGTGCCACATTCGTAAACACGCGAGCTGCCTCTCCCTCTCTCGCTCTCACGTCATGTATGTAAACAGCTGTAGTTGTGGTAGTGACGCTAGTGGTGGAAGATGAGCGATTCTTGATAACATTCGCCACACTGCCCTCCACCTAAGTCTGATCGTCCCGATCAGACACATTTCCCGATCCGAACGTTGCTAGTCTCTCCAGGGGAACCACTTTCATTTTGTTCCGTAGCATTCCAACAGCCTGTATGCGGTAAACAACGTCGTTGATCCGTTTCACAACTGTGTATGGTCCTTCCCAGTTGCACTGAACTTTGGGAGACACACTTTTCCTCCGTTGTGGCCTGTTAAGGAATACTAAATCTCCTTCCAGAAACCCTTCTGTTTCCATTGCTTTGTCGTACCTGGTTTTCATGTTTTTGCTTATAGTTCTGGGGAATGGACCAGCTTCATCCAAGGCAATCCTCTCAACCGGTGCATCTGAGTTGCACTGCCTCCTTCGACCATGACTCGTGGACCTCAGCACCTTTGCTCTGATGCACTCATCGCATTTGGCAATCCACTCCTTTACCGACTGACCGTAACCAACCCAATAAAATGTCTGCTTAATCCTCTCCAAGGTCTTCTTGACTCCTAGATGACCTCCACTTGGATCGTTATGCAGTTCCCTGAGAACATCAGACACCCGCTTCCTTGGAACAACTATAAGCTTCCGAGCGCATTGACCATCCTCACTCTCCCATATTCGATGCAAACAACCGGATACCATTCGTAAACTGTTCCATTGTGCCCAATATGACTTGGCAACTGGACTCGCCGCTGACATTTCTTTTCTTGCTGGTCTTTTGTCTCGCTCAAGCCCTCGGACCACACATGCCAGATCTGAATCTTCCTGTTGACTTCTCCAAATATTCTCAAGCAGGCATTTGTCTATCAAAGCCATTGGTTGAGGAGGTACCTTTGCCTTTCGAGTGTCTCTGTGCCTCATCTCTAATGAAACTCCTTTGGTGTAATACCCAATGTTGTGTCCAAAGATCAGAGGTACTTCTTGGCCATTGTATCTCATAACTCTATTTCTCAGGTTCATGTGAATGTCTCTCACAGCCAAGAAGTCGACGCCAATGATGACTTCGTCCACAATATCTGCCACTAAGAAGTTGTGGTATGTAGTCGCATTCCCAATCGCAACATTGCACCGCACTTCTCCATGAACCAGCTTACTTTCACCAGTTACTGTCCGCAACTTTGCATCCTGCAATGGTCGTACTCTCTTTTGGACCAAGTCACTTCTAATGATGGAATGAGATGCGCCAGTATCCACAGTGAATAACCGCTCTTTTCCGTCCAAGAAACCTCTAACAGTAACAGTACTTGCTTTCCCTCCGACCTGCGACACAGAAACTATAGGGCATTCATCTTGGTCATCTCCTCCAGCGTTACCCTTACGTCCACAAGCATTGCCGAAGTCTCTGGAGCCGATGTTGCAATGACGCACCATATGGCCAGATTTTCCGCACTTGAAGCATTTAATGGCTGCTTCATTTTTCCGTTGCTTTCCGTTCAATGCTTCTAGGATTGCGTCCACCCATTCTGGTCGTTCTACTTCCACACGATGAGCTTTGTACGCTGGTTTGGACAAAAGTGATGCTGTTTCTTGAGTTAGAGCATGTGATACCGTCTCCGCAAATGATATCTTTGGATTTGCATAGGTGGCCCGCTTCGTCTCCACGTCACGTATTCCATTTATGAAACTTTGGATTTTCACCCTCTCGATGTATTCCACTGGTGCGTCTGCGTTTGCTAGATGAGCCAACCTCTCGATGTCCGATGCAAACTCCTGTAATGTTTCGTTAGCCTTCTGGAAGCGATTCTGTAGCTCTATTTGATGTATCTGCCTTCTATGCTCGCTGCCGTAACGTCTTTCAACGGCTCCCATCAACGCTTCATAGTTGTTTCTTTCAGCGTCCGGAATAGTCTGTAAGATTTCGGCTGCAGGTCCTTTCAATGCCACAAATAAAGCAGCGACTTTGTCTTCAGCGCCCCAATTGTTCACAGCTGCTGTCTTCTCAAACTGTAGCTTAAATACCTGGAATGGAACAGAACCATCAAAAGATGGGGTTTTTACCTTGGGAGAACTTGATACAGCATTTGGACGATTCAGCTGCAACTCCTGGATACGAGATTTTAACGCATCCACCTCGGCTTCGATCTTATCCTGTCGTCCACTGACAACTTCTAGCTGCGATGAGACTCTTTGCTCTTGTGCCTCTAGTTTTAACGTTATGCGTGTTTCCTGTTCCATCAACTCTTCCTTGATCTGTGACGCCATGTATGCCTTCTGTTCTTCTAACTGAGATGCCAATCGTGTCTCTTGTTGTTCCAACTGAGATGCCATGTGTGTCTTCTGTTCCTCCAACTGTGTTGAAATTCCGGATGTAATACGTGTCTCCTGTTCTTTCATTTGAGATGTTATGTTCGTCGACATCTGAGCCAATGCAGCCAATAACGAGTTTGTGTTCACGTTTTCCACAGGATTCGGGGTATCCTTTTGTTCTTCCACTTTCGTCGCTCCCTCTTCCAAAAGCTGAAAAACATGATCGTCAACGTTGATTCGTTCTGCTTCCATCGCTTCTCGCAACCGTGATTGTAGCTCTGCTTTATTGCCCGTTGTTGACAATCCACGTCGTTCCAACTCGTTTTTGAGTTGCTGGATCTTCAACTCATTCAACTTTGCCATGTCCTTGTTATCCTTAAAATGTCCTTGTTATCCTTTTCAATGTCCTTGTTATCCTTTTCAATGTCCTTGTTATCCTTTTCAATGTCCTTGAATTTATTTAACAATACCGCTTCTGACACCAATTGTGACGAATTCGATGATTCCTTGATTATTTTCCCTGAGTTCGATCACTCTACGTTAAATAAAACACTCCGATTCTGCTTAATAAGTAGTACGCTTTATTCAGTACTAAAAACCGTAGTACAATATCGCGGGTTAATTCACTGTTCAGTACTTCACTGTACAACACTTCAAAATAAACTGATCGACTTGCGTTGTCTTTGCGCGGTTTATATACCCTAGCAAACAGCAGCTTCACAACCTAGAAATGTCTACACCTTTCTGGTTTATTCGTGCAACAGTGTTCTCGAAGCGTTTATCTATCGTCATCTCCTCTTTGTGCCACATTCGTAAACACGCGAGCTGCCTCTCCCTCTCTCGCTCTCACTCATGTATGTAAACAGCTGTAGTTGTGGTAGTGACGCTAGTGGTGGAAGATGAGCGATTCTTGATAACATTCGCCACAATATAGATATTCGATTCTCGGTGGAAGCAAAAATTTAAAACTGTTTCTTTTTTTTAATTTTTCGTTTTTATTTTATTTTTTAAGCAAGGAAAATTGAAAGAAAATCAGAGTTCTGTCAATTATACTTCTGTGGTCATAAGCAATAACAGCCTAAGTCGACTTAAGAAATTAGACCAGTTGAAATTTTTGCTGGTGATTTTGAATAGCAACATCGAGACATTTTTCAAGACTTTCATTGGTCTTTTTTTACTTTCTTTACAAACAATTAAATCCAATACGTTTGCCTTAGTTATAACACAGTTTTGTTACAAAAATTCGCCAGCAAAAATTTCATCTGGTCTAATTTCTTAAGTCGACCTAGGCTGTTATTGCTTATGACCACAGTCTTATACTTGCCAGCGTCTAATTACAGCTTTGCTTTAAATGAGACGATTGGGGATATTTTTCTGGGCAATCTTCAACTGTATGAAAAATATATTTTCTGCTTTGAAAATATACTTTTCCAATATTTAACCCCCTAAAAATTTCATAAGTGAATTAAACTTTAAAAAAATCGAGAAAAGCTTAGAACATCAAATAATCAAAATAAAAATGGGTATTTGTTTCCTTTAGGTGTCAACTGCTAATAAATTAGCTAAAATTATGGGAAATATCTCAAAAGACAGGGTTTGGCCTCAGGATTACGAGTCCGGAAGCGCTTTCTAATATTTTGCTTCTCTGAAGAGGTATTTGCAATCAAAGTGGCAAGTTTTCATGTGGTTGTTGTAATTTTATTAGGCTGTACCTAAAAACGTGCGAAAAAATGCGTGCCATGGATCATTTTTCGATTTTTTGACCATAACTTTCCATAGAAACATAAAATTAAAAAAGCGCTTCCGGACTCGTGATCCTGAGGCCAAAACCTGTCTTTTGAGCTATCTCCCATAATTTTAGCTAATTTATTAGCGATTGATCCCTAAAGGAAACAAATACCCAAAAATGTGTTTTTCGTAAAAAAATGTAGAGTAGAGTGGTGATTTCATTTCATCAAAAAATGCGCATTTTTTACACTCTTCAATTTTCCGTTTTCGTTTGCAAAATGAAGGTAAAACGTCAAACAGAATAAGTTTTCATTTCCTAAAAAATTCACACTTTTTAAGCGGGCTACTCACCTGCCAAGAAATGCCTCAAGAAAAAAACGAGCATATATTTCTTGTGCCTGGTCAAGAAATTTTGACGTTTACCAAATTTTCCATTTGTTTGCAAATTACTCTTATAAAAATGTACAAAATATGTTTAGCGAGACATGTACTCACCTTTTCCGTGAATCTACACGTTTACCTCAAGAAATATATACGAGCTTATTTATTTCTTGAGGTAAACCGGCGTTGCCAACTATCGAAAAGTGCTGTATTTTTTCTTATGAACTGCGTATTGGCTCAAGAAAATTTGACGTGTAAAAACGTTTCTTGACCATTTCTTGAGCGTTTTTTTATATGGAGTTTGACATTTCTTGGCAGGTGAGTAGCCCGCTTTACCCTCTGAAGCTTTGACAGGGTAGTTGGTTGCACTGAAAATCAGCTGACGAAAATTTTATTTGACAGATAAATTTGGTGAAAAAAAATTGGATTTTGCAATAACAATTGAATATGGTTGATAAGCGAAACCTAATTATTCATGCACATAGCATAGCAAACGGGCAATGTTTTTTGTTCGTTTTATCGATGTAGCACTTTCATGTAGAACGGGTACACTTTTATCACACTTTTACAGTATTCTGTGCAAGGATGTAAACATGTTCAACGAAATCAGCATTAGTGTCATGTAAAATTGTTCTTTAGTTAAAGTCCGTACGATATTTAAATTTCGATCTTAACATTGTGGAATTTTCTTACAAAATCATATCGTTAAAAAAATAAACTTTACCAATAGGCAAAAAGTTATATATATAAAGCCAGAAGTGAAGCTGGATTTCTTAGCTTACAAATGTTGTTTAGATGCCGAAGATGATATGATTTGGTACATTTTGTTGTTTCTTTTTTGGCACAAAAATAAAAGCAAGTGGCAACTGCTGGATCATTGCATAGATATGTACGTGTGTGTGTAAGGGAATGAGCGGATGGTTGTGGCTTTGGGAGTTTTATAAGAGTGCTGAATAGTGATGTATAGTTCAGGTATAACAGAATGTGGAGATAACAAAATATCTGGAGAGTTTGGAGACCTCTTTTTTGTTTAATAACAAATAAACTAAAAATAATTTTCAAAATTTTTTTTGGTAAGACACCAGATTAGTCCATTCTAAGTTTCCAATATAAATTTTATAGAGATCTATCCATAAATACTATACGAAATTGGGTTATGACTGTTTGTATGGGGAGAGTGTTAGCCTATTAATATATAGATACTGCAATTTTTCCTAAGGTGATGAAAACATGCAACAACTGAAATTATTATGTTTCGGCTTGTAGTAATGCCAGAGATTTTTTTTTAACAACATTTGAAAGCTAATAACTCCTGCTTTACATTCCTGTGCATGAATTTTAATATTTTTCTTTTAAACAAATTTTTTTAAAGCTATTTTTTTAAAATTACAATTCTGATGTTGGGATAAAAAGTTTTAATTCTATATAACTAACTTCACTTTTTTGTATGAAAAATACATTTTCTGCTTAGAAGATATACTTTTCCAATATTTTGTTTCTCTAAAAATTTCATAAGTAAAAAAACTATTTAAACTGCGTAGAGCTCGTACAGCTCATCGTTAAATTTCCTTCGATACTCGCCGTTGGCATCACGGGAAGGACCATAAATCTTCAGGAAAACTTTTCTCTCAAATACTCCAAGGGCCATCTCATCTTCTCTTGACATTGCCCATGAATCTGAGCCATACATCAGGACAGGTATGATGAGAGACTTATAGAGCGTGATCTTTGTTCTTCGAGAGAGGACTTTACTTCTCAATTGCCTACTCAGTCCAAAGTAGCACTTGTTGGCAGGAGTGATTCTCCGCTGGATTTCTAGACTGATATTATTTTCGGTGTTGATACTGGTTCCCAAATAGACGAAGTCCCTCACAGTTTCAAATTTGTAACTATCAACAGTGACATGGCTGCCAAGGCGCAGGTGCGCTGATTCTTTCTTTGATGACAGCAAATACTTCGTCTTGTCCTCGTTCACGGCAAGACCCACTTTTTTCGCTTCCTTATCCAGGCCAGAGAAGGCAGCGCTTACGGCGCGGTTGTTAAGGCCAATGATATCAATATCATCGGCATACGCCAGCAATTGCACGCTCTTGTAAAAGATTGTACCATTGCGGTTTAGCTCTGCTGCTCGAATTATCTTCTCCAGCATCAGATTGAAGAAATCGCACGAAAGGGAGTCGCCCTGCCTGAAGCCTCGTTTGGTTTCAAATGGCTCAGAGAGGTCCTTCCCGATTCTGACGGAGCTGTTGGTATTGCTCAACGTCATTTGGCAAAGCTTTGCAGGGAAGTCAAATTCAGACATGGCGGCATACAGGCAACTCCTTTTTACGCTGTCAAAAGCGGCTTTAAAATCGACAAAGAGATGGTGAGTGTCGATTCTCTTATCATGGGTCTTCTCCAGGATTTGGCGTATCGTGAAAATCTGGTCGATGGTAGACTTACCAGGTCTAAAGCCACACTGATAAGGTCCAATCAGTCTACGATGGGCTTCAGCCTTTCACACAACACGCTAGAAGGAACCTTATATGCGATATTAAGAAGACTAATTCCGCGGTAGTTGGTGCGGTTAGCGGGATCGCCTTTCTTGTGGATTGGGCAAAGCACACTTAAATTCCAATCCGGAGACATGCATTCGTCTGACCATATTCTGCATAAGAGCTGCATGCTTTTTACCAGCTCTTCGCCTCCGTGTCCGTCTTTTCCAGGCGCTTTGTTGTTTTTGAGCCGGGATATAGCTATCCTCACTTCATCATAGTCAGGTGGTGGGACGACTTTTCCATCGTCAGGGATTGGGGTATCGGGTTCGACGTCTCCCTCGCAATTTAGCAGTGAGGAGAAGTGCTCCCTCCATAATTTAAGTACACTTTGTACGTCGGTTACCAGGTCGCCATTATTGTCCTTACAGGAGCTTGCCCCGCTCTTAAAACCTTCCGTCATCCGCCGGATCTTTTCATAGAATTTTCGGGCATCATTCCTGTCAGCCAGCATCTCAAGCTCCTCACACTCACGCCTTTCGGCCTCACTTTTCTTTTTTCTGAAAAGGCGTCTCTCTTCCTTCTTTGCCTCACGATATTGTTGCCATACACTGCGTCGCAACGTCTCCTTGTAGGCAGCGTCCTTTTTTTCGAGGCAGTTTTGCATTCCTCATCGTACCAGTTATTCTTGCGGGGTCGCTGGAACCCTATAGTGGCATCAGCGGCGGTACGCAATGAGTGAGAGATATGCTTCCATCGCTCGGTTACATCGTTAGGTGGAGGGTTGCCTTCTGCTAGCAGGTGTGAGAGTCGAGTTGTGAAATTATCAGCTGTCTGTGTCATGCGCAGCTTCTCGACGTCAAACTTTCCTTCCGTTACTGTGCGCACTTTCTTCGTTGCACAGAGGCGTGTGCTTATCTTGGCCGCGACAAGATAATGGTCAGAGACAATATTGGGACCACGCATTGTACGCACGTCCAGAATGGTGGAGCTATGTCTGCCGTCAATCAAGACATGATCAATCTGGTTTCTAGTTCTTTGATCAGGGGACAGCCATGTGGATTGGTGTATTCGCTTATGCTGGAACCTGGTACTACTGATGACCATATTGCGAGCAGCGGCGAAGTCAATCAACCTGGTGCCGTTGGGGATGTTATATCGTGGAGACTGAATTTTCCAACTGTGGGACCAAAGACTCCTTCCTTGCCCACCTTGGCATTAAAGTCGCCGAGCACGATTTTGATATCATGCTGGGGGCAGCGATCATAAGTCTGTTCAAGTTTATCGAAGAGAGTCCTTCTCTGCGTCGTCCGTCTCCTCAGTCGGCGCATAGGCGCAGATAAATGTTATGTTGAAAAACCTCGCCTTGATGCGGATCGCAGCGAGACGCTCGTTCACAGGAGTGAACGCTAATACTTGGCGGCGAAGTCTCTTTCCCACCACGAATCTTACACCACGCGCTTTGCCGCGTGTCTGGCCACTGTAGTATACGTCACAAGGACCGATGGTCCTCTTTCCTTGCCCCGTCCATCGCATTTCCTGCAAGGCGGTGATGTCGGCCTTTGCGCCTACGAGGACATCAACCAGTCGGGCAGCGGTACCGTCCCTTGAAAGGGTCCGGACATTCCCGGTACATTCCCTAATATCCAAATCATTATGCCTTATTCGTTTTTCCGGGTCGTCAACATTAAAGGGGGTTCTCATCCGAGGCTTTGAATTTGTTTTCATTGGAATTAAGTTTTTTACGTGGCGGGTCCCAAACCCAGCGCACAACCCGTTTCGGGGTTTTGGAAAATATTTACACATTTATATAGCGAGCCGCTTGCTTCAAGACAGACGCCCGCTTGCAGCCGCGCCTCATGGTGAACAGACGCTACGCAAAAACCTCGGTGAGCCCTTAAACCAAGTATGTCAGAGTGGCCCCACCGGGGCTCCCTCTCTTTCTGCCGCGAGCCTAGGTAGCTCCCGTTGCCCAGAGTGCACGAACGAGGACGCATCACACTCCATTACACTCCAGACCTGACCATAGTTCAGCGGATTAAAGCCCAAAGGCTCCGCTGGTTGGGTCATATTATGCGAATGGATAAAGAAGCACCAGCACAGAAAGTTTTCCTATCGACACCCGTATTCGGCAGCAGAGGAAGGGGGAATGACTGGCGTGCTTTTATACGAAACGGCCAAAAACGCCTAGGCGGGTATGCGTCATTATGACGCAAGCCAAGATTAGATTTGAATGTAAGCCTGGAAATCCATCGAAGGATAACTCTTGCAAACAAATGCTACTTTGGGCTGAGTCGGCAATTGAGAAGTAAAGTGCTCTCTCGACGAACAAAAACAACACTCTATTTGTCACTCATCGTACCCGTCCTGCTATATGGTGCAGAAGCATGGACACTGACAGCTTCTGACGAGGCGGCTTGGGAGAATTCGAGAGAAAAATTCTTCGAAAGATTTATGGACCCCTACAAGTTGGCGACGGCGAGTACCGAAGATGATATAATGATGAGCTGTATGAGCTTTACGCAGACGTCGACATAGTTCAGCGAATTAAAACCCAGCGGCTTCGCTGGTTAGGTCACATGGTGCGAATGAAAGAAGACGCTCCGGCCCAGAAGGTATTCTTATCGGCACCCGCCGGTGGAAGTAGAGGAAGAGGGAGGCCACCTCTCCGAAGGCAGGACCAAGTGGAGGCAGATCTGAGAACACGCGGTGTCTCCAATTGGCGCCAGTTGGCTCAACAAAGAGCCGACTGGCTAAACATGTTAGGCGGCCAAAATCGCCAAGGCGGTTAAAGGCTATTTTAACTAAGTAAGTAGTGTTAACCGGCTATCATAAAAGCGGTGGAAGCCAATACCTGTCAGAACAATACTCAAAATTGCTCTATTATTTTTGGAATTATGAAAAACGGCTGTTAGAATAAGAATCCACAAAAAACGCATTTTGAAAAGAATTTCGGTTACAACGTTATTTGAGGCGCGCATTCACTTATGGTGATTTCGCTTCAACGCCCTTGCACGGTGAACATCATTGTGAATAACAACAAGTGCGATTTGTTCATTCAAGTCTATTGTTACAAATCTTACAGACTAGAATACATTATTAACTTAAAACTAGAGCTTAAGTTTAGAAAAAAAAAACTAAATCAAAAATCACTCTAATTTACGGTGTATGGTTAACACAATCGGGCGGCCAAAATAGCCTAGGCGGTTAAAGCCTATTTTAAGTAAGTAAGTAAGGTCTAGAAATCGACGGAGAATCCCTCTTGCCAACAAGTGCTACCTTGGTCTGAGTAGGCAATTGAGAAGTAAAGTCCACTCTCAAAGAACAAAGATCACGTTCTATAGTCTCTTATCATACCTGTCCTGATGTATGGCTCAGGTTCATGGACAATGTCAGGAGAAGATGAGATAGCCCTTGGGGTATTTGAGAGAAAAGAAGCTCACCCGAATTCGACAGGTGGAGGATGACTTGAACTCCCTTGGGGTTTCCAATTGGCGTCAGCTATCGATAAAAAGGAATAACTGGAATGCTTTGATAGGCAACGGCCAAAGTCGCTTAGGCGGTTAAGCCAATAAATGATGATGAAGTAAGGTTAACACAATAAAAACTACATACATACTCAAGAAGCGCTGGACATTCTAATGTGCCGACTATAATATCATAAAATAAGCGTGTGTAGATTAATGAGAGCACAACGAGAGTAGTCAGAAAGGAACGAATCTTCAAAATTAAGGGAACTTAGGGCAAACCGGACCAACTTTCTTTGAAACCTTTCAATTCTTGCAGAATGGCAGCTGTACATATGGTTCCAAATGATGGACGCTTATGCGAGTTTCGAGCGGACTAAGCAGATATTGAGAGCCTTTCTGGTATAAGGATCCTTGAAGCCTTTGGCATATCTGTGAAAGAAAGCAAGATTGCAGCATGCCTTTGGAAGCACGTAGCATATATGATTGACAAAAGTAAACTTAAAGTCAAAAACAACACCTAAGTCAACAAATTTACTTACTGAGGCCAATTGAGCACCAGAAATTTCATAAGAAGATGTGTGAGGGTTAGGTGGCTTAGCAAATGTCATATGAAAACACTTCTTTATATTTAGGTGAAGATTATTCGCGAGGCACCAGGCCGGAAGATTATTTAAGTCATGTTGAAGAAGCGCAGTGTCCGACGGGCAGTTATCTTACGAAAAAGTTTGAGGTCGTCAGCGTAGAGGACAAAATTTGAATATTTAAAGCAGGGCCCAATGTCGTTGAGCAGGATGAGAAGAAGAGGGTCCAGAATGCTACTCTGAGGAACTCCCGAAGACGCTGTAAACACACATGGTCCTATTCGACAAGTAAGATTTCAGCCAGCATAAAAAACGGAATGGAAACCCATATGCTCAACTTTGTCCAACAAAATCTTGTGAGAGACTTTGTTCTATCTTCTACCGAATGATGAAAAGAGATGGGAAGATGGAAAGAGATGAGACAAAAGAGGAAATAAAAAAAGGTGGCAAACTTATTCACAGTGATGTTATTCACAATGATTTTCACCGTGCAAGGACACATTTTCCTGTGGTAACGAAATCACTATTATTAGCATTAAAAAATTGAATTATTATTATCAATGAACATAAAAATTAACAACGAAGAAACAACTTTATTTTTACAATTGGATATTACATACAGAAAAATTTTCATGTAAAACCAACACTTTTAACACTTTTTCATTTTATTATTTTTCAACACTATCGCGCATGTTATTTTACATGAATTTATTTAAACAACACTATGTCCTCCTATTAAAACAATACTATCTGCCTCATTATCTCATGCAAACTTGTTAAAAAAATTATTCTTTATAAAGCATGTAAACGTATAATTTTATCAAGTGTGTAAATGACTGTCAAAATGTGTATGGAATGAAGTTTACAAAATTTTGGTAAGCTTCCACAAAGATTTTGGTGAGTAAAAAGTTCCTAAATTTATCCAATTCAATTACGCGGTTCGACATGTAATTTTTTTTAGGTAATCAAAATATGGTCTAAAATGACTTTTTAATGGGAATTTTGAAATAAAAAGTTTTTTAAGTACACATAAATTTATATGTATAAGTTCATCTGCAGGTGAGGGAATCGTGACGCGTTAGACAGGGTCACTTCGAAATGTATTGCTCTTGGCCGAGTCATTATAAAAAAACAACCCGGGTCGTTTCGGTACGAAGGGTAATGTACAAGTACAAATACCGTTCTCGCAGAACCGGCAATACGTGAAACGTGTTCATGCTCAGCCAGCATTTTGCATTTTATCATTGAGCCCAAAACGCAAGATTTATTTTGTCATCTACCATACAAATTCTGACACCAAAAGCAACTAAATGGTACAATATTTTTGCATTAGCATTATTATTCACATGCCTACCCTGTATTCTGCTACGAAATAACGAACTTGAAAAAGTTCCATCACTAGTGATCTTGACATTCAAATTCGTGGGCGTTTGTTCAAATAGAATTAAAAAAAACTACAATTAAAGTGATGCTTGAGAAACAATATAAATATACCAAATGTATAAAAAAAGTTCGACTTTTTTGTAAACCTGCTCATAACCTAATCTAATTGCAATCGTGAGATAAATTAATTAGTAACTGCGTTTTAAACTCAGCATGAACACAACATGAGCTGATAAATGTATAAATTTAAGCATTTCGTAGATTTATATGGTTACACGAATCCCCTCCCACCTGACCAAGAATCCTATTTAAACGAACATCGGAGATTTATGATAGTTTCTCGTAACTTCAAAGTTCGTTAGATATATGAGTTTCGGGTTTAGAACGGATGTTAGAGAGCTTAAGAGAATTGCGGTAGTTTCTCGTAACTGGATAGTTTGCTAGATATAAGAGTTTCGGGTTTAAAACTGACATAGCTTAAGAGAGTTGCGATAGTTTCTCGTAACTTGAATGTTCGTTAGATATAAGAGTCTCGGTTTTAAACCGCATGTTTACTTTTCAAACCTTTTTGTTTTGCGTCAAATAAATTAAAAATTAATTCAATTATAAAAGCTGAAGAGACACATTTGTGGTCAGGAGTCCAATAGTTTTCCAGAAAATCTGCTAGACATTGCATAATGGACATGTTTCTTCGTTGGCGATTCGAGGTAAATATGCAAGTGTTTGCTACTTTGAAGTATTAAACATTTCACCTAATCTAATAATTGTTTAAATGTCCTTAGGATATGAGGAAATCCTCTCATAAAATGAACTGTCGCGGAAAAATCTTTGGTTCCCCAATACGTTCAAGAACCTAGCAGCTACAAACTCAAAGGTGGCGTTTTTCAAGAACACGGATTTTTATTAGCTTAATTAGTCTAAATTAATTAATGAATTATAATTGTATTATGTTTATAATCAAAACCTCATACTTTTTTATATTACCTATATAAATTAAAATAAAGCAAATGATTTTAACTAAAAAGATGTGTAAATTGTAAATGTGGAACGAGTTAGAACTCATCGTAAGCGTAATCATTCTCGACCCGTTTTCGATATTGTTTTAGGTACTTTCTCGATAGTGAAACCGTACCGAAACATGATCCGTTAGTAGTCCATTTACAGCACAAAAAAGAATCGTATTTGATACTGTTTGCGTAACTTTATCGATAGTGTAAACGTCCCGAAACCAAATCCGTTAGCAATCCATATACGGAACGAAAACGAATCGGAAACTGTATCAAAATCTGATATCGAGAAAGTGAGCTCTGCTGCCACAAACTGGCCGAAGGGTAATACTTTTACGATAGTTTTGCGGAACCCATTCTCGATACATTTTTCAGGAAAATTATTGCCAAAGCTTCGAAAACTTAGGCATTTTCGTGAGCGTTGGTTGTTGTTGTTGTAGCGAGGTGTAGCCCTGCCTAAATGTCAGACAGGGTCACCTCGAGTGTATTGCTCTTGGCCGGGTCGATATAAGAAAACGGCCCGGGGCGTTTCGGCACGATGGGTACAGCACAAGTACTGGTACCGTTCTCGTGGAACCGGCAATACAAGAAACTAGCCGTGTAGGCTATGTAGGTCATTTAGCGTTACCCAGGGTGCACCAACTGGGAGGCGACCTACTTTTACGTGAGCGTTGGTCGGGTGGGCTATTAAAAAATAAAAATAATTAAATTAAAATAATTAATAATTCGTATATACATATATTAATAATAGCTGGTGCCCGCGACTTCGTATTCGTAGCTTATGTATTGAAATTAATCAAATGGTGTATGGCAGCATGATATGACATTTTTGTGGAAATATTCGGTGATACCCAACGGGCCTTTTATTACTGGCCTAGGTGTGCCTTTGCGGCAGCCACTTCTACCTACCTTCGGTGATACCTCCGAAACCGGTCGAGCTATCGAAATTTCAAGATATCTCCCAAACCATTTCAGATATTTCAATGAATCACATCGCATATTATAGCACTCATTGGCACCTTTCATTTGACACGCATATTGTACTAAGACATTTTTGGCCACCCCTGGTCCACATATTGAGCGATAACCCCAAAACCCGTTGAGATATCGCAAAAAATATTATCTTAAACTTTGAGTTGAGCGTCTAGCAATCCAACGATTCAATTCCATTCAGCACTTTTAGAGTGTTACGACCGCAAACATAGAGGCAGAGATGGTCCACATACTTTGCGTTAACTCCAAAACCGGTTGAGATATCGGAAAAGGTAATATCTTAAATTTTAAGTTGAGCGTCGAGCAATCCAACGAAAAAAGTTTCATTCAATTCCATTCATTACTTTCAGAGTGATGCGGCCACAAACATACGGACAGACAGACAGACACACACAAATTTTTAAAATGGTTGATTTGGATCCTATTCGGTTAATAATGCTTCCCCCAATAAATTTTTTGTTGATATCTGCCATGTACAGACATCGACCTGTTACAATTTTATTATATGTAGAGATAACAATGTTACTAATGTTAGTTACCTATACTATCAGATGTCATGCGAGCTTTCTTATAAATGTTGATTGTGCGTAAAGCGTTCAGCAGAATCAGACCGTCAGTACGTCAAAATAACTGACAGCAAAGTAGACTGTGGGTGTTTGTATGCGTAACGCCAGATACGACGGATACGTCAAAGTAGAATTTGCTCTAATATTGACGTACGTCACGCAACTGACGTATTAGCGGACTGATTCTGTTTCCCGCTTAAGCCGCTAAAAGTGTTAGTATACATACATGTATGTGTGTAGTAAACATTTTTTTATTTATTGTATTCCGTAATTCATTGGAAATTGATGTGATAAAAGTCTTATCACGGGCCTCAATTTTGGTCATTTGGAGTGTAAATTTGTAACTTACATTCTCGCACAGAAATAAATTTGGTGAGTGGTAGATTGAATGATGTTCGAATTGTTGATACGTACATATGTATATATGTTTATATGCAGCTGATTTTGCTAAATTAGTCGTTTCCTCGTCGCATAGCCGCCCCCGCTTTCGTTGGTACATTGTTGGAACTCCACCAACACCCGTCATGTACACTATGGGGCTGAGATTTACTTTTGTTGTCAAAAGTAGAGAGGTCTCTATAAACGATCTACATTTGTGATTAGAAGGAAGTTCGTCGGGTCATATGAGTAACCTGATGTTAACCAAAAATGCATATTTTCAAATTATAAAGTTAAAAAACCACATATTGGACATACAAAAAATTTCAAAAAGTTATGATCAATTTTGACACTTTGACTCTGTCACAGTTCTTTTCTAAAAAATATTTGAAAGTGGAAATACGGCGTTTTGTTTAATCATTTCTAAATTATTACTACAATACCTAACGAGTTTTATCAATTATTTTTCTAAAAATTAGCCATCGACCAAGTCACCTGACCTGGACGGTCAAAATCGCCTAGGCGAGATAGTCACCTGACCCATAGTACAGCGATGAAGCTCTTGGTCGGTTCAATGGCTAACACACACGTTGCTATACTTTAATCCGTGTTGCCGGCTCGTCCGCAGTTTTCAAAATTTGAGGGAAAATAAGTTTTGTGGAAATTATTTGGAAAAATATTTATTCAAATACTGTGATAAAAAAGTCAAGAAAGTGCAGTTTTTTTCATTTACTATTTTTTCATTAACATTTCCTGCTTGCAGGTACTTTTTGTTACAGACTTATGGCGGTTTTCTCGACTAGCCGTCAACTTTAACGCTCACTATAAATTTACCGCCAGTTCATCCTCCAAAGGGCGAATTTCTCGACTGCCTCTTAACGTCAAAGTTCATTGTCAATTCAATGTCAATTTAACAGCCTCTTCATTTGCCCTTAATTTTATCAGAACAATGAACAATGAAAAGTTGACAGGTGGTCAAGAAATCGGCCCCTAGCGAAAGACTTGGTGTATAGAAAAATTCTCAAGAATTTTATATTCAAGCAGTACAAGATTCTGGTATTCGGGTTGTAAAATTGAGGCAAAAAAGAATAATTGCCTACATCGGTTTTTATATCCTTATTATTATTGTTATGTTTGTGTGAATTTTGGAATTACCTTTCGGTAACTAATATAATTAAAAACGGCAATGCCGATATACCGACCGTCATACATACATACATACGCCTAAATTTTTGGCTCGCATGCTCGTTTTGATTATCTTGGCTGGTTATTCAACTGTTTTTCGAGATTGCCTTCACAAGCCTTTTGAGCGCTCTTTTTGAAACGTTAAAATCAGTTGCTTAATTCACTTAGCTTACGGTAGACCCGCCGCGGCGATCATACCCGTCGTGGACTCGACATATGTATACCTACCTGTTCGTATAAATGTAAACGGTTAGAAATATTTTTTTCAAACGGAAATACTCGTATTGCCAACGGTCATATTTCTATGCAAAATAAATTTTATTCAAATGAGTTGTGTGAATCTTACTAAGCTCATAGTTTTTTTAATTTGTCTCGTCATATGAACGTGCATGTGCCTAAATTGTATGACCATATGTTCGTATGTATGTACACATACATAAACTCATTCATTGTGTTAAAACATAAATAAATAAAAAAACATACCTAAATAAACAAAAGCACATAAAATAAGCAGAAGTGATCGTCATGCCACAAAGGTACGGGTTAAGTTAAGAAACTCGCGCCCATATGTACATATCTAACAACCCAGTAAGCATTTGAAACATGAAATACTAGTCGTTCAGGTTCTTCCAGTCTCCAATCTCACCCAGCCCAGTTTCGAACTAAATAGAACGCTTTATATACAATTTTTTAATAGTAGTCATCGAAAAAATTTCACTATAGGTACAATTTTGTATGGAAATTTTATAAAAAAACATTTGATACCTACGCACCAACAGGCCAGACCTCGACGACACGCTGGCGGCAGGGAAGTCTGAGCTCTCTCATGTTGGTGGTGCTTCAGATAAATCTGCACAAATCTAAAGCAGCCTCGGCTGTTTTAAGCAGTCGTCTTTCTAAAGGCGACGTAGACGTGGTCCTTATCCAAGAGCCCTGGGTCAATAGCTCTAGGATCTGTGGATTGGGGACTAAGGGGTACAAGCTCATCCAAGCCAATGATGAGGGCAAGGTCAGAACCTGTATTTTGGTAAAGTCTGAGCTAAACACCTTTCTATTACCCAGCTACTCAAATGGTGACGTTACAGCTGCCAGCTTAACAGTCGGCAGCACCAGCCTAACGATGGCGTCGGTCTATATGCGCTATGACGCAGAAGAACCTCCTCCACAAAAGGAGGTGAAAGATCTGGTGGATAATTTCTGTACGGGCCAACTTATTATTGGAGCTGACGCTAATGCTCATCACGTCCAGTGGGGAAGCTCCGATATTAACGCTAGGGGCGAGTCTCTGTTTGACTACCTACTAACAACTAACCTGGTGGTTTGTAACGTGGGTAACGAGCCTACTTTTATAACTAAAGCTCGTAGGGAGGTTATAGACCTCACTGTTTGTATCGAAGGCGCTTATGAGTGGGTCAGAAAATGGCGTGTTCTTGATGAGCATTCATTTTCTGACCATCGGTACATAGAAATTGTGTTAGACTTTATTGTTGAGCAGCCAGTTATGAAACGAAATCCACGCAACACTAACTGGCAGCTACATAACCAAATATTAGCTAGGGACCTACCAGTATTACCTCCACAAGCCCCCTCATCAGTGGGAGAACTGGATGATCTGGTAACGACCTTTACAACGGCGCTCTCAAATGCCCTAGAGCAGGCTTGTCCAGTACCAAAACCACGCGGCAAACATAGACCCCACTGGTTGTCTTACGACCTGGATTCGTTCCGTATATCATGCAGGAAGCAATTTAACAAGGCCAAGAGCATCGGTACGGAGCCTGAATGGCTCGAATATAAAGCTAAACTGAGGGCCTATAAAAAGGCTCTTAGGCAAGCGAAGAGAACTTCGTGGAAAAATTTCTGCACCGGGGTCGAAAAAGTCGATGATACAGCGAGACTTAGACGAGTGCTATCAAAAACTCAAACAGCCATTAGCTATTTACGGAAGCCTGACGGATCTTGGACCAGCACGGAAGGGGAAACTCTGGAGCTGCTCCTGAACACACACTTTCCGGGGAACTTGTATGATGCACCTGTAGCATCTGCAACAAACCTGGCGGTAAACATACCCATTACGGAGGAAAGGGTAAGGTGGGCTATCAAAAGCTTTGAGCCGTTCAAGGCAGCTGGGCCAGACGAGATTTTCCCCGCACAACTTATAAACACGCTGGAAATATCAGCTAAATGGCTGGTAGTTCTCTATTCAGCCTGCCTGGCTCTTAATTACATTCCGTGCTCCTGGAGAAGCGCCACGGTAGTCTTTATTCCAAAGGCTGGGAAGGCCTCACACTATGAGCCTAAAGACTACAGACCGATCAGTCTCTCGTCTTTTGCACTTAAAACCTTCGAGAGGATAATTAGCGATTATCTCTCCTCTACTATTGATAGCAACCTTATTTCTAGCTATCAACATGCATACACCAAAGGTAAATCAACGGAAACTGCGCTCCACACCCTAGTCTCTATTGTTGAAAAATCATTGCACGAAAAGGAGTACTGTCTCGTGGCCTTTCTGGACATCGAAGGGGCTTTCAACAATATAAGGCCGGAGGCTATTAACACTGCTTTAACAAACCTGGGCATAAATAGGTCTCTTATTGGACTAATTGATCAACTACTAAAGGGAAGGAAAATAGTTTCTTCACTGGGAACAGTTGATCTTTCACGCTATGTCACAAGAGGAACGCCTCAGGGTGGTGTTCTCTCCCCGCTCCTATGGAACCTCACCGTAAACTCGCTGCTACGAGACACAAGGTGGGGGGGCGGGAAGATAGTGGCATATGCAGACGATTTAGCTATTGCATATAGGGGCAAATTCCCACAAACCCTGTGTGACTTGATGCAAGTAGCACTGCGAGAAGTTTCTTCATGGTCCTCTCGCTGCGGACTTAGCATCAACCCGGGAAAGGTGGAGCTTGTCCTTTATACCAGGCGGTACAAGATACCACCGCTGAACCTACCAGAACTAGATGGCGTGCGCCTGAACTTAGCTGACAAAGCCAAATTCCTAGGCACAGTTCTAGATAGAAAGCTTAACTGGAAGGAGAATGTCATCCAGCGCCAGAGGAAAGCGTGCATTGCACTTTACACGTGTAAAAGAGCCATTGGCAAAAAATGGGGGCTCAGCCCCAAAATTTGCAGATGGATCTACACTGCGATAATCCAGCCAATTATGCTGTATAGAGTCGTGGTATGGTGGCCTGCGCTAGGAAAGGCAACAAACCTAAATCTGTTAGGAAAAGTCCACAGATCGAGCATGATCTGTATAAGCGGGGCGTTAAGAACAACGCCCAATGAGGCTCTCCAGGCCATTCTTGGCTTTTTGCCACTCGATCTGGAAGGGTACCGGGCAGCAGCAGCATCGGCTGTGCGTCTAAGGGAAACGTCCGTCTGGGGCGGAAGCACTATTGGACACTCCTGTATTCTAAGATCTTACAGCTTTCTCCCTCTGAGCACAGATCGGTGTGCGACCACAACAGTCGGAGATTGTTGTTTTAGAATAAACATTCCCAGCAGGGAAGACTGGGAGAACATAGATCGGTGTCCCGCCACTAATGGCGGCACTTTTATATACACCGACGGCTCGAAGTTAGACGGCAGAGTCGGAGGAGGGGTTTACTCAAGGGATTTGGACCTAGAACTCTCCTTTAGACTACCTGATCACTGCAGCGTCTTCCAGGCTGAAGTTTCTGCAATCATGGACGCCGTGACTTGGATAGGTGAACGCACCATCGGACAGGATATCTGTATTTTCAGCGACAGCCAAGCGGCCATCAAATCCCTTGGCTCTTACTCGTTCAACTCTGAACTGACGCTCAGCTGTCGCCGATCTCTTCAAGAGATGGCGCAACAGAACCGCGTGAACCTCACATGGGTCCCGGGACACAGGGACATTGAGGGAAACTCTAGGGCAGACGAACTTGCCAGGCAGGGCACGACCAAGCAGATTCTTCAAGATAAAGAGCGCATAGGTATGCCGTTTGCCACGTGCAAGCTAATGCTGAAGGAGCATACACTCCGCGAAGCCAACGAAAGATGGCTACAAGCCCCAGGGTGCCGGATATCCAAGCAAACCTGGCCAAAATGCGATCTTAAAAGATCTAGACACATATACGCCCTAAAAAGGAAGGAAATCTCCATATTAATAGGTGTTTTAACCGGGCACTGCCTTATTGGTAGGCACGTAGCAAGGCTAGGCGTTCCCTACCGACGATGCTGCAGGAGTTGCAAAGAGGATGAGGAAGAGGAAACGGGGAGCACCTCATCTGCAACTGCCCGGCCTTAAGCGGAGCGAGAAGGCGCTCTCTGGGAGTTCCCTTCCTGGTTAGCTTAAGCCAGGTCGCGGAGCTAGACATAAAGGACTTGATGGCCTTCATCAAGTTATCAAAATGGTTCGAGGAGGGGTAGCGGTGTCGGTTAGGAGTGGCAGTCCCGGGTTTCGGCTATATGGAGAGTCCCGATGGAACTGGGATTTTCCATATGGTCGGGCCCCGGGACTGACTTTCCTAGTGTTTGGTGGTATCACAACGGGCCTTTTATTACTGGCCTAGGTGTGCCTTTGCGGCAGCCACTTCTACCTACCTACCTACCTACGCACCAATCGTTTTTATATGAAAAATAAATAAAAGCACTAACGGTGAAACTCATACATTCTTACCTTGTTAAGGCAGTTACAGGATTTTAAAAATACCTACAATTTTAACGTTTGTTAAAAAACAAAAACGTTTTACAGCCAATTAACCAATAGAAAGTTAGATATCGATATTACAAGAATCAACTCCATTAAAAGCCTTTCCTCATATCTTTACCAAATGGTGTGTACATTTTAGTGTCTTAGATGTCTAGTTGCACGATTGCTTGCAAAGGAATAGGTAACTGATTTCCTCGGCATTGGTGCAGTGAGTCATGAACAAGAGGTCTTTCCCAAGATAACTAAACCGAATACATTTTTCATCATAGAACGGTGTATTAGCCTATCAAAAAAAATACAGTTGTGTTCATACGCATATTTTTTCTGGAACCCATTAAAAAATTGTGTAAACAATTACAAAACAATGTTATCAGAACACAGAAAAATGTTATTCAAATAAAACTGCTTAGAATTCTTGCAATCTTTAGCTACCTATATATTTTGCTTATAAATTTTTAAATGTTTGTATTGTTGGGATAACTGTACTAAATTTGTGTTTTAAGTCACTGACGCTTAAACAAAAGTTAGTTTAGAAGTAGTTAAATACATGTTTTAAAATTTTTTTACGGTTTCTGATATCTCTCGAAAATTGCCCATATTTGCCCCTTGTACAAATTTCAATAACTTTCGTTTTATACTACTGTAGTGTAGGACAACAAATTACAAAAATGTAACACGTAATAAAAGTAGCACTGTAGCTGTGCTTACAAAAAAACATGCTACCGTAAAAAAGTTACGCACCAAAGTAGCTCGACATTTATGTCTCTACCATGAAAACTAATGGGAGCACATAAAATTCAAAACCACCAAAAGTTTTGCTGTATATTAGGCTATCACTGCGTACAACCCAAATTTTAATACTCCATCTCCTTAAAAAGTTATAAGCACAAAATCACAAATATTGAAAATGGCCAAAAATAGAGTATCGCTACTTTCATTGATGATAACATTTAATATTTCAGAGCGATACATTGATGCCTCAAAATTTTATAGAACAAATACCAAAAGGAAAATTAAGAGTATCACTCGAAAAAGCGATAAATTCGACGTTTTTCGACTTTCAAAGTTCTGTAAAAACTTATTGTCTACATTTTTTTCATCCAAATCTTCAGAGAAGATAGTCAATACGTAAAACTAAATATTCATTTGCTTTTTCCCCGCTTTAACCCTTAATTAGTCGCGTGGGGTCAAGACCATTTCAAATTAAAAAAACAATGTGATGTAATGCTTGCAGAGCGCTCGCTCTTTTTCTAGCTTTCTAACTCTTTGTTGTGAGTACAAATTAGTATAGATCAAAACATCGACGCGTGTGCGACAGGTGTTTATGCTCTGACCCCACGCGACATGATGACAAGAAAGAAAGGATAACAAGAAAGAAAAGCATCTAAATGCCACAATTGTGGCAAATTTATTTGCCAAAGATGCTCTAAGCCATTTTGCACAGAGTGCATTAAGCAAGACGTGACTGATAGCTCAGATTAACTTTTTATATTTTTTTAACTCTGTTATGGCAAAAATGAAATGTTTTAAGATGAATTTGAAATTAATTATTTTTTAATTTAAGTTAAAAGTGAAAGTTACCTTTTAGTTGTTTGAAATACTTAATAATAAAGTATGGTTATGTTTATGAAAATTCTAAATCGTTTTATTTAGTTTTTATAATTATTTTCTAAGTTTTGTTTGGGGTCACCAGAGACCCCACGCGACTATTTGTGTGATTTTCTTCATGCGACTAATTAAGGGTTAATTCATTAACCGATGTGTAGCATCCGAGTATCCAAAAATGTAACACTATTTGGGATATGCCCATATATACCTAATGATAGTTTGGAACACTTCTCTATCGAAAAAAAAATATTTGCCCCCCTTAATTTAATGACGAGTAGAACGTGTAGAAAAGGTAAAACTAATAATTGATGCTGCAATATTATCTTTTGGAATGGTTTAAGTCCGAGCTAAAAAAACCGATAAAATGATTACAGAAAGTACATGTTTATGTTGGTGGGGTGCGATAAAGCAATGCGAGATAACGCCATATGGCTCTATCTCCCATCCAATTGCGAGGTAAAGCCATATGGCATTATCACGCTTCGTATTGAGAGATAATGCCGTATTTTTTTTTTGTCAATTGTGAGTTAAAGCCGTATGGCCTTATCTCTCATATGAATTAATTTGTCATTGTGAATGTGCATTTAATTGGTGACAGGTAAGAGTTTCACTGGTAATAGTGTCAATTGACACTATTGCGCTTTCGAAATGGAATTAGTGTCAACAAGAAAATGGAAAATAAGTCATTTACACTATTTCCAAACTGAAATGGAAATAGCGTTAAAAGTGCTAAAAACATGCCCATTCACTGATTTGTGCCGATTTACTCGTTGAGAGACAGCCCCCGGAACAGGCCAGACCTCGACGACACGCTGGCGGCAGGGAAGTCTGAGCTCTCTCATGTTGGTGGTGCTTCAGATAAATCTGCACAAATCTAAAGCAGCCTCGGCTGTTTTAAGCAGTCGTCTTTCTAAAGGCGACGTAGACGTGGTCCTTATCCAAGAGCCCTGGGTCAATAGCTCTAGGATCTGTGGATTGGGGACTAAGGGGTACAAGCTCATCCAAGCCAATGATGAGGGCAAGGTCAGAACCTGTATTTTGGTAAAGTCTGAGCTAAACACCTTTCTATTACCCAACTACTCAAATGGTGACGTTACAGCTGCCAGCTTAACAGTCGGCAGCACCAGCCTAACGATGGCGTCGGTCTATATGCCCTATGACGCCGAATAACCTCCTCCACAAAAGGAGGTGAAAGATCTGGTGGATAATTTCTGTACGGGCCATCTTATTATTGGAGCTGACGCTAATGCTCATCACGTCCAGTGGGGAAGCTCCGATATTAACGCTAGGGGCGAGTCTCTGTTTGACTACCTACTAACAACTAACCTGGTGGTTTGTAACGTGGGTAACGAGCCTACATTTATAACTAAAGCTCGTAGGGAGGTTATAGACCTCACTGTTTGTAGCGAAGGCGCTTATGAGTGGGTCAGAAAATGGCGTGTGCTTGATGAGCATTCATTTTCTGACCATCGGTACATAGAAATTGTTTTAGACTTTATTGTTGAGCAGCCAGTTATGAAACGAAATCCACACAACACTAACTGGCAGCTATATAACCAAATATTAGCTAGGGACCTACCAGTATTACCTCCACAAGCCCCCTCATCAGTGGGAGAACTGGATGATCTGGTAACGACCTTTACAACGGCGCTCTCAAATGCCCTAGAGCAGGCTTGTCCAGTACCAAAACCACGCGGCAAACATAGACCCCACTGGTGGTCTTACGACCTGGATTCGTTCCGTATATCATGCAGGAAGCAATTTAACAAGGCCAAGAGCATCGGTACGGAGCCTGAATGGCTCGAATATAAAGCTAAACTGAGGGCCTATAAAAAGGCTCTAAGGCAAGCGAAGAGAACTTCGTGGAGAAATTTCTGCACCGGGGTCGAAAAAGTCGATGATACAGCGAGACTTAGACGAGTGCTATCAAAAACTCAAACAGCCATGAGCTATTTACGGAAGCCTGACGGATCTTGGACCAGCACGGAAGGGGAAACCCTGGAGCTGCTCCTGAACACAGACTTTCCGGGGAACTTGTATGATGCACCTGTAGCATCTGCAACAAACCTGGCGGTAAACATACCCATTAAGGAGGAAAGTGTAAGGTGGGCAATCAAAAGCTTTGAGCCGTTCAAGGCAGCTGGGCCAGACGGGATTTTCCCCGCACAACTCATAAACACGCTGGAAATATCAGCTAAATGGCCGGTAGTTCTCTATTCAGCCTGCCTGGCTCTTAATTACATTCCGTGCTCCTGGAGAAGCGCCACGGTAGTCTTTATTCCAAAGGCTGGGAAGGCCTCACACTATGAGCCTAAAGACTACAGACCGATCAGTCTCTCGTCTTTTGCACTTAAAACCTTCGAGAGGATAATTAGCGATTATCTCTCCTCTACTATTGATAGCAACCTTATTTCTAGCTATCAACATGCATACACCAAAGGTAAATCAACGGAAACTGCGCTCCACAGCCTAGTCTCTATTGTTGAAAAATCATTGCATGAAAAGGAGTACTGTCTCGTGGCCTTTCTGGACATCGAAGGGGCTTTCAACAATATAAGGCCGGAGGCTATTAACACTGCTTTAACAAACCTGGGCATAAATAGGTCTCTTATTGGACTAATTGATCAACTACTAAGGGGAAGGAAAATAGTTTCTTCACTGGGAACAGTTGATCTTTCACGCTATGTCACAAGAGGAACGCATCAGGGTGTTGTTCTCTCCCCGCTCCTATGGAACCTCACCGTAAACTCGCTGCTACGAGACACAAGGTGGGGGGGCGGGAAGATAGTGGCATATGCAGACGATTTAGCTATTGCATATAGGGGCAAATTCCCACAAACCCTGTGTGACTTGATGCAAGTAGCACTGCGAGAAGTTTCTTCATGGTCCTCTCGCTGCGGACTTAGTATCAACCCGGGAAAGGTGGAGCTTGTCCTTTATACCAGGCGGTACAAGATACCACCGTTGAACCTACCAGAACTAGATGGCGTGCGCCTGAACTTAGCTGACAAAGCCAAATTCCTAGGCACAGTTCTAGATAGAAAGCTTAACTGGAAGGAGAATGTCATCCAGCGCCAGAGGAAAGCGTGCATTGCACTTTACACGTGTAAACGAGCAGATGGATCTACACTGCGATAATCCAGCCAATTATGCTGTATGGAGTCGTGGTATGGTGGCCTGCGCTAAGAAAGGCAACAAACCTAAATCTGTTAGGGAAAGTCCACAGATCGAGCATGATCTGTATAAGCGGGGCGTTAAGAACAACGCCCAATGAAGCTCTCCAGGCCATTCTTGGCTTTTTGCCACTCGATCTGGAAGGATACCGGGCAGCAGCAGCATCGGCTGTGCGTCTAAGGGAAACGTCCGTCTGGGGCGCAAGCACTATTGGACACTCCTGTATTCTAAGATCTTACAGCTTTCTCCCTCTGAGCACAGATCGGTGTGCGACCGCAACAGTCGGAGATTGTTGTTTTAGAATAAACATTCCCAGCAGGGAAGACTGGGAGAACATAGATCGGTGTCCCGCTACTAATGGCGGCACTTTTATATACACCGACGGCTCGAAGTTAGACGGCAGAGTCGGAGGAGGGGTTTACTCAAGGGATTTGGACCTAGAACTCTCCTTTAGACTACCTGATCACTGCAGCGTCTTCCAGGCTGAAGTTTCAGCAATCATGGACGCCGTGACTTGGAAAGGTGAACGCACCATCGGACAGGATATCTGTATTTTCAGCGACAGCCAAGCGGCCATCAAATCCCTTGGCTCTTACTCGTTCAACTCTGAACTGACGCTCAGCTGTCGTCGATCTCTTCAAGAGATGGCCCAACAGAACCGCGTGAACCTCACATGGGTCCCGGGACACAGGGACATTGAGGGAAACTCTAGGGCAGACGAACTTGCCAGGCAGGGCACGACCAAGCAGATTCTTCAAGATAAAGAGCGCATAGGTATGCCGTTTGCCACGTGCAAGCTAATGCTGAAGGAGCATACACTCCGCGAAGCCAACGAAAGATGGCTACAAGCCCCAGGGTGCCGGATATCCAAGCAAACCTGGCCAAAATGCGATCTTAAAAGATCTAGACACATATACGCCCTAAAAAGGAAGGAAATCTCCATATTAATAGGTGTTTTAACCGGGCACTGCCTTATTGGTAGGCACGCAGCAAGGCTAGGCGTTCCCTACCGACGATGCTGCAGGAGTTGCAAAGAGGATGAGGAAGAGGAAACGGTGGAGCACCTCATCTGCAACTGCCCGGCCTTAAGCGGAGCGAGAAGGCGCTCTCTGGGAGTTCCCTTCCTGGTTAGCTTAAGCCAGGTCGTGGAGCTAGACATAAAGGACTTGATGGCCTTCATCAAGTTATCAAAATGGTTCGAGGAGGGGTAGCGGTGTCGGTTAGGAGTGTCAGTCCCGGGTTTCGGCTATATGGAGAGTCCCGACAGCACTGGGATTTTCCATATGGCCGGGCCCCGGGACTGACTTTCCTAGTGTTTGGTGGTATCACAACGGGCCTTTTATTACTGGCCTAGGTGTGCCTTTGCGGCAGCCACTTCTACCTACCTACGTGATAGATCGCGTAGCTTTGTTATGAATAATCATAGCAATTAAATAATTATTATTATTACCTTGCATTAAACTCGAGGAAAAGCGACAACAAAGACGACGTATTGCACCCTCGCTGTTAATATTGAGATTTATCACCACATTTTCCATTAAATAATGAATAAACAGACATATTTGTATAAAAAATCATTGTTTATTTAAATAAATAAATAAAGAAAATAAGTGAGTCCCATAACTCAAACATAAAAAAGTTACTATAATTGGACACAGTGCACTAAATCATTATTCTCACACATTCTTAATAGTAATATATTAAAAATTTAAGATTAGTGAGCTGTATCCATTTATGAAAGTTGTCATTGCTTTTCCACACCACCCACGAGGCAGCAATGTAGGCGCGTTACCGATTTTTTTAGGTGTTCGGTTCCCCTAGAGGCCTATTTTTACCAATATACGTAGTAATTACATAAAAACGTAAAAAACAAAAATCAAACTTATTAATAAAAATAAAAATAAAATTGCACATTTTAAAAATTCAGGTACAATAACTAAAAATAAATATAAAAAATCTAAACAAAATTACTTAGGGGAAATAAAAAAGTATATTCAGTTCAAATAAAACTTTTTACAATATTTACAAAAACACCCATAGTGAAACCATATTAAAAAAAAAATTTCGGCTGACGAATAAGAGTATTGGAAAGAAGATTTGTGTTAAGTTATACAACATACAAATTTTTTCCAGTGCAATACCACCAACACACAAGCATTTTTGAGCGTAATACACTAATACTCCCACATATTGCGTCCTCTCCCAACAAACATTTTCAGCTAATCTCAATTTGAGATGCATTTGAGAACCAATCATCTTCTCAAATCTCAAACGTTCGTTTTCAATTTGAAGCGAAATAACCGTTGATAGCGTTCTCAACCTAACAGGCTCATTTTTAATTAGGGATTTTCCCTTATTTTCAAATTGAGAACGGCAGAATTTTCAAACGTTTCTCAAACTGAGCGGAGTGGATCGAAATGGAATCCACATGCTCTCATTGAAATATTTATTCAGAGATGCCTATCATGCAAAACAAATATTCATTTTAATAAAAAGCGAGTTTCCATTTATGCAGTTAAGTTTTACTTAATACTTTTTTAATTAATATAGTTAAACAAATAGTCCTGTTATATAAACAACATTTGAGAAAAAGTTGAGAATAGATGTTTTCTCAAACGTTTGAGATTTTGGTGCTCGATGTTTGTTGGGCTAGGTTTGCCGGCTACTGATCTAGATCATATTGATGATGTTTTTTAGCATCTGTCTTACATATTTACAACCCCTGCAACAAAGAAACACACGTAATAAATTAATATAATTTTTTTTACTTTTTCATATAAATCGCAAAAATTAGGGTTCATTGAGCACCATTTTCCCATCCATTAAAAAATCTGAAAAATTAGAGAGGTATATTGAGCCCAATTCGGTATTTGTTTCCTTTGGGAGTCAACTGCAGCTAAAATTATAGGAGATAGCCCAAAAGACGGGGTTTGGCCTCTGAAGAGATATTTGCAATCAAAGCTGCAAGTATTCATGTGGTTGTTGTAATTTTATTAGGCTGTACCTAACAACGTGCGAAAAATGCGTACCGTGGCGAAAGCACATAAATACCATGGATTCCGCTCCAATTTTGGAATCGGGGCCGGGTCAATTTTTAGCCCAAACTTTCCACAGAAACAAAAAATTAAAAAAGCGCTGCCGGATTCGTGATCCTGAGGCCAAACCCCGTATTTTGAGGTAACTCCCATAATTTTAGCTAATTTATTAGCAGTTGACCCCTAAAGGAAACAAATACCCCCCATTCTAAAAAAATGAAGGGTGAATTTTTGAAGTTAGTATTTTTGGGCCACCCTAATATACATATGACACAAAATATCTACAGCGTAAAGGCATGATAAAAATCATGGTAGAAGAATATAGAGGTAGTTCTATAGAAGAATATAGAGGTATGTAGTTCTACTGAGTGTATTTCCCTTCCTGCGATGGTCGTCCGATATGCGCTAAATTTCATATATTGAATGAGCCTGAATAGGAGTCATTTATGACTCTTATTTGCCTCAGAAACGGCTCATATAGAGCCTAAATAGGAGTAAAATATGACTCCTTTATGGAGATTTTCGGATGCATTTATGACTCCTAAAAAAGCCATATACCTACTGCACTTTTTGGGGTTTTAAATGGCGCCTTTTCGGCATTGGAAGGGGGACACTGGAATTGGGGAAGCATACATGAACCTTTGGCATTAGAGCAGGGATTGGCCAAATCGAAAGTGAGGGTGCATTAGGGAAAGAGCGATCATCGCACCACTACACTGAACCAAAAACGTACATGTTTTTTACGAACAAAGTTTCATAGAAGTTCACACTGATTTTTTCTTAGAATCTAAGAAAAATAACATATAATTTATGAAAAGTTTCTTATTATATATGAAAAAATACGTTAAATTTTATTAACGTCAGAACTTCATTCTTAAAATATAAGAACTAAAATTCATTAAGTTTTTAGCTGAATTTGATCTTAAATGTTACGAATTTGTTCTTAAATTTTAAGAAATTACGTACGTACAATTTTTTTACTATGATTATAAGAACTTTTTCTTATTATTTAGAACTAGTTTCACGAACTTTTTTATGTGTTTTCTTTGCGTATGAAGGGTTCATACAATCTAAGAATATTTTTCTTACAATTTAAGAACTTTTTCAAGGAATGTAAGAATAGTTCGTATATTGTTTATTCAAACGTTGACAAAGCTAGACGCGCGTGAAAAATAAAATTGTACATAAATAAATTGAGAAATATCATAAAAAAAAAACTAAATGATTGAAAAACACAGTTTACAATTGGTCATACCAAGTAAACTGCACGTGAATCAACTGTGAAGATTCGTGAAATTCGCCATTAGCAGAAGTCAACTGAATTGCTCATCCGCAAACTGCTGTTCCAGCGTTTAGTACGTGAAATAGCTCAAGATTTCTAAACTGATTTACAGTTCCAATCTGCTGCTATTGGTGCTTTGCATCTGGGGCATATTTGGTGAGACTTTTCGGCAATGCCAACTTGTGCGCTATCCATGCAAAACGTGTTATAATTATGCCGAAAGACATTCAATTAGCTCGTCAAATCCGAGGAGAGCGCGCTTAAGTTAAAATTATTTTACATATCAATAATCATAAAAATATATACATATGTAGGTATCATATTAAAATTTTATTAAAATCAATAAACATGTAATACATTATAATAGTTATTAATTTTATGTACCTACTTCTTTGTAAATAAAAAAAAGTTATAATAAATAAAAAAAAAATTATAATAAAATTTCATTTCAATAAATTTTCATTTTATGATTTTTTAGGAATGGGTACGTAAGTTCTAAGAATGAGTTCCTAAAATTTAAGAACGCATTCATACATTCTAAGAATGAGTTCGTATAATTTTTGAATGGATTGACATATTCTAAGAATGGGTTCGTACAATTTATGGGTTTGTTCATACATTCTAAGAACGAGGTCGTATAATTCAAGAATAGATTGACATTTCTATTCTAAGAATGAGTTCGTACATTCTAAGAATGGGTTCTTGGATTTTAGGTATTATTATTAAAATTTTGTTTGACATGAATACTTACGAATTTTTGTTCTTAAATTCTACGAAAACGTTCTTTGCAGAGCTTTTAATGAAAAAAATTCTTAAAATATATGTATTTTTTCGTAGAAAATATGTACCTTTTTGGTTCAGTGTAGCAAAGACCGAGTCAACAGCGTATTTTGTTGAGTCGTTGCTTGCAAGCGAGCGACTGAGCGAAAGAAACAGCATATATTGATTGTCCAGTGCGCCCTCCAAGCGAATTTGGTTCTCACATTTTCGGACAGCTGTCCTACCAGCTGCCGGGGCTTGCATGAGATGTTTGTGGGGAAATTCCTTTAAATATATGTGGTACAATGAATAAACAAAAACTTATAGGAAGGTATACTTATCAGGGAATCCGCTAGAACTGTGCCAACAGGATAGCAAGAAAAATTGCCAGGAACAGTCTGCACGCGATGTAATTGAACATTTATTTGAAATAAAAAAATTTTCACAAACAAAATATGAAAATTTGTTCCAAAGTTGCTTTGTTAAATGAACAATTTCAGCATACGGCTCATAATTTTCATAAAATCGGATTCATAAAGGACTTCTATATGATCTTGTTTCGGAGGCTCATATTTTTCTAATATTTAGGACTCATATCGGACTCCTAAATTATGAGCGCTTCCAGAATGTTTGAGGGAAATTTATTAAATTTCACAATTGAGAAAATATTTTTCTAAAATAAAGCGAAGGTAAGTAAAATACAAGTCTAGTTTTTTCATTTTTGCACAGACAGTAATAACGCATTTATTGATTTTCATACTTAGATGAGCTGCATATTTAGAAGCTGTACAAATTCAAGGTTTGTGTGCAGAACAGGCAATGTGAAATTTTTAAAACTCCCGGCGGTGCCTGATATGAGGGAGAAGTGGCTGAACGCCTGTATGGTATCTGGATGCAGTACCCAAAGATGCATTTGTCTGTTCAGACGACTCTCCCCGGATGATTTGAAGCCGAGGAACCGATAAAGTCTACTTAGCTGTCCGTTGTTTCTTCTTATTTCAAAAATCTTTGAAGGGAATGTTTACTGTGTTACATGAGTCTGCAATCCTAAATTTTTATACCCAGCGCACTAGTACTAGTACTAGTACAAGGGTATATTAACTTTGTTCACCTAACGGTTGTATGTAACGGCACAAAATAATCGAGATAGATATAGAGTTCCATATATGAAAGTTCTTAGGATTAAAAGAGGAGTTGATTAAGGCATGTCCGTCCGTCTGTCCGTCTGTCCGTCCGTGTACACGATAACTTGAGTAAAAATTGAGATATTTGCATGAAATTTTGTACACAGGTTACTTTCTGGTCAAGGTAGGTTGCTATTGAAAATGGGCGAAATCGGATGATAACCACGCCCCCTTTTTCGATATCGAAAATTTCGAAAATCACAAAAATTGATTTATCTCGGCAGCTGAAATGGCTAAAATGATATAATTTTATAGGTGAACCCCCCTGGACATTCTCTTATGATTTTTCCATAAATTTTTTATAGTGGGCGTGGCACCGCCCACTTTTAAGGGAGGCATTTTTGAAAATTTGAATGGTCGTAACTCCTAAACTGATTACGATAGAATGATTGAATTCGGCACAAAGCATACTAGTGTCGTTGGGAGTATACCTGATGAAACTGGATAAAATCGCCTTTCAACCACGCCCACTTTCGATATCGAAAATTTCGAAAATCACACAAATTGACATATCTCGGCAGCTGAAATGGCTAAAATGATATAATTTTATAGGTGAATCCCC
Organism: Campiglossa producta; assembly: GCA_964058755.1. Taxonomy (NCBI): domain Eukaryota; kingdom Metazoa; phylum Arthropoda; class Insecta; order Diptera; family Tephritidae; genus Campiglossa; species Campiglossa producta. The sequence continues at coordinate 58,953,254 of CAXKVI010000002.1, forward strand.
CTGGTCATTCTCTTATGATTTTTTCATAAATTTTTTATAGTGGGCGTGGCACCGCCCACTTTTAAGGGAGGCATTTTTGAAAATTTTACTGGTCGTAACTTTTAAACTGATTACGATAGAACGATGGAATTTGGCACAAAGCATACTAGCATCGATGGGAGTATACCAGATGAAATTGGATAAAATCGCCCTCCAACCACGCCCACTTTCGATATCGAAAATTTCTAAAATCACCTGAATTGACATAATTCGATAACGGAAATCGGTAAAATGATATAATTTTATAGGTGAACCCTTCTGACCATTACATAATGATTTTTTGATAAATTTTCTAAAGTGGGCGTGGTTCCGCCCACCTTTAAGGGAGGCATTTTTGAAAATTCAACTAGTCGTAACTTTTAAACTGATTAGGGTAGAAGGATGAAATTTGGCACAAAGCATACTAGTATCGTTAGGGGTATACCTGATGAAATTGGAAAAATCGCTCTCCAACCCCGCCCACTTTCGATTTCGAAAATCACATAAATTGACATAATTCGGTGACGGAAATGGCTAAAATGATATATTTTGGTAGGATGAACCCCCTAGTCTCTCCATTACGATTTTTATTCCCAGCGCACCAGTGCTAGTACGAGCGTATATTAATTTTGTTCACATAACGGTAGTACGTAACGGCACAAAATAATCGAGATAGATATAGAGTTCCATATATGTCCATCCGTCTGTCCATCTGTGTATACGATAACTTGAGTAAAAATTTAGAGAAAATGGGCGAAATCGGATGATAACCACGCCTCTTTTGTCGATATCGACAATTTCGAAAATCACACGAAGAGACATATCTCGGTAGCTGAAATGAGTAAAATGATATAATTTCATAGGTGAATCTCTCTTATCATTCTACTAGTAATAGCCGGCGTGCGTTGCTACGCCAAAGAAAATCACCTGAATAAGATTTTACCATTTTTACCATTTCTCGGAAGATACATTATCTCATATTTTATCAAGGTGAAACGCCAGCTACACGCTAAATATCAAGCTCATCGAGTCATAAATATGATTGTTTAGAATATATCGGGCCCTGATAAACTTCCTGGAAGAAAACTTTTCCCACACTTTAACCTAAGCTTAACGCTACCTACATATCAAATTTAAAGTTAATCCAACCATCTATACGATACTTTAGAATAAGTCAGTCCTGGGTCCACTTCCCGGAAGTAAATTTATCCTATATATTAATCTAAGCATATGTATGTACTTGACCCATGTGCTACACAGTTTCAAAAAAAATGAACCATTCTATGAATTTGTAGGCGGTGGTGCTGGCGTTGGGAAGAGCCGACTTATATCTTCAATATACCAGTCCCTCAATTACCGCATAAATTTAGTTCCTGGATCAAACCCAAGTTCCATTAAAGTGCTGTTGTGCGCCCCGACCGGGAAAGCAGCTTTTGGCATAGGTGGCGCGACACTGCATTCTATATTTTCACTGCCAGTAAATCAGTCCAATCGCGAATTGCGACCACTTAGCAATGATGTTGTTAACACGATATACACCAAATTAAGTGATTATTTTCAAATCAAATTATCGATGAAATCTCTATGGTTGGGGCGCGAATGTTTGGATATGTTGACGCTAGACTCAAGCAAATTTTCAAAAATAGTTTACCCTTTGGTGGAATATCTCTTATTGTTTTAGGAGATTTAAAACAGCTTTCCCCTGTCGGTGATAGGTGGATCTTTTCCCCGAATCCCAGTGATCCCTACAGTGCTTTGATTCGTTAGCCATTGTGGGATTTATTTAAATATTTTGAGTTGACGGAGATAATGCGACAGAGGGGGGATCAACCTTTTGCTGTTGCTTTAAATAACATGGCCTCTGGCTCAATGACGAGGGAAGATATATCCTTAATTGAAGGAAGGGTAGTTAATGAAAACCTGGTACCCGATGAAGCAATACACCTATTTTGGTCAAACGAAGAGACTGACAGGTACAATGCACTTAAACTAAGCAAAATTCCCACTGTTTCGTTTTCGTCTATTGCAAGAGATGTGGTTAAAGGAATTGCAGTAGGTGGGCAACGTGCTAACATTTTAGAGAGAGTTAGGCTTTTCAAAACGTCAGAAACGCAGGGCCTGCCCCATAGTTTAACTTTAAAAACGACTGCCAAGTACATGATCACTGTAAATATCAACACAGGTTATGGTTTGGTAAATGGTGCAACGGGAAATCTAATGGAGATTAGTTTAGAATCCTCTATCCCTTCCACTTTATGGATGAAGTTTTTAGAACCCTCTGTTGGTTTGTTGGCTAGATCAAGAAAACCACATCCTCATGAATCTTCTTGGACTCCTATTGAAAAAGCGGTTAGAGCTTTCCAGTACAAAAGGAATGAACAGATCTCCATTGAGAGAAACCAATGCAGAAGGCATAACAATGCAGAAGGCATAACAATTCATAAAAGTCAGGGTGCCTAGAGCATCTCTTTACGTTGCTTGCAGTCGGGCAACAAGTGCGGACGGCCTATTTATTTTGGGAAGTTTTCAGTCACCAAATCCCTTGTCTGATTCGGATCCAGTTTTCAGGGAACTGGCTGCATTGAATACTACCAAAGCGTTATCTCCAACATTCAATTTTATGCTCTCTCGCCCTTCAGATGTTCAGATAATATTTTAAAACATCCAGAGCCTTCATGCTCATCTAAGTGATGTGAGAAACGACTACTTAATGCTATCTTCGGACATTCTATGTTTTGCTGAGACTTGGAGCTACCCCTCAGAAAACTTTGAAATTCCTGGTTTTACTGCATTAAATGACCTCAGAATAGATAGCACCGAAACTCGTAATAGAAATAAGAGAGGATTGCTAGTGTATGCAAAAACCCCTTCAAGGATTGAGTTATGTAAGTTAAAGAAAATCTATTCTGGTCGCAAAGTTTTAGAAATCCTTTTATTCAAATACGAGGATCTCCATGTTTTGATGCTATATAGAAATTCTTTATTTCCCTTGAGAGAACTGGGCTCGGAGCTTCGAGAAATTTTAAATTCGGACCTATGTAATGAAAAGGTGTTAATTATAGGAGATTTCAATTTATGTTTAAAGACTTCCCATAGCCTTATAGAGAATCTTCTAAGGGAAAAAGGTTTTAGTTCACTGCTTGGATCAGAATGTTCCACCACACCCGTAGGTACACAAATCGATTGGGCATTTTCCAATATGGGCCCAGCCAACGTTACGGGGATCACTTATGAGACCCTTCATAGCTATCATGACAATATTTGTATTTCTATTTTCAACTAAGTGCGTAAGAATAATAATAGCATAGTAATATCATATATTTTTTTAATTTAGTATACTTAGGTATGTAGCGGCCAATTTATTAACAAAGATTTAAAATTACAACACACCTCAACGGTAAGGAATTAAGCGTTAGAGCGAAATTAAGGTTTATTTTAGATTGCGAATCTGTTCATTTGTTTTTTGTTTTTGTTAAACCATCAGAAACTACTCCAGTTTCGTGATAATTCAATATTTAGCAAGGCTAGACCGAGTCGTAAATTTAAAACTTTGTCAACAAATTAGGCCTAAGTATATTAGAAGTAAGAAATGAATTCACTAGAAATAAGATTTTGAGGGCAGTCGAACAATGTACATATACAGTAGCATAAATAAATATAAATTTTATAAACTAACTAATAAATTTATTGAGTTCGTTTTTCCCAAGCTATAATATATGTACATATATAAAAAATATAAACATTTTAGGTACTACAGTTGACAAAATATTGTCACATGGAAACTACGTTTAATGAGATTTGTAAATAAGCAACTCAAAATTAATTGTATTGGATTGAACTGAATACATCTCAAGTAAAACACTTCCTTAATAGCAATTTCCAAGCCGCGCTATAATATATTATGGAGACACATGAATAATGTAATGTCAGTTTTCGCGAAATTTATCGCTTATTAAAATATAATTGAAAATTTCCTCAATTGATTCTTTCCTTACGCTGGGTATTTAATGTTCGGTTTACCCGAACTTAGACTTCCTTACTTGTTTTTTATAAATTTCAAGACCATTTCGGGACCATATCGGAAAAATTTCGGGTCCATTTTGAAACTTTCTCGGGATCCTTCCGGTATTGTTTTCGGACCTTTTCAGGATATTTTCCGGATTGTTTTCGGGACTTTTTTGTGTCAGTTTGGACTTTACCGGGATTATTTTCGAAGCCATTTCGATACTTTTTCGGATCGTATTAGAGCCATTTCGGGATTATTTTCGGGAATATTAGGCTATTGCAAGATCTTTTCAGGGCCATTTCGGAACTGTTTTCGGAACGTATTCGGGATCATTAGAGCCCTATTAGAATGGAAAAATGGAATGTGACGGTCTGGAGAACTTTGGGAGGTATTTAATCAATAAAATGAAATCAAAGATTGTGGATATCCAGCTTTGGATGAAATGAATGTTATCTGAGGGGACTTTGGAAGCCAACAGAAGAATTTATGCAAAATTTAAAAGTTTTAAAGTCAGTTTTTGTTAAATATAATATAATGTCTCTTGCTAAAAAAACTTTAAATTTTAGAAGAAAAAATAACTAAGCGGTTTTTTTTTTTTGGGTAGAACATATTTCCGAATAAGATATTTGAATAGGAAATATAATGAAAATAAAAATGAAAATGTATCAAAAAAAAAAAATGAAAAAATTACAACATAAATACTAAAAAATTTGTTTTAAGTGTTATAATTTGGTGCTCTTGCTGATGGTAAGCTATATCCGAACTTTTTTTGTTTACAGGTGTAGGTAGGAATATATTCATAAGGCCGATTTCACAATCTACGTTTAACGCAAACTGGGATTTAATTGACGTATTTTTTACGGTTACTGTCAAATTAATCGCAATTAGCATTAACCGGCTTTTCGAAAAAGGTCCTTAATCTCTCAACACTTAAATCGAAAAGTTTTTTCGCATTAGTACGACGAAAAAGGTTTTTTGAACGTTATTATACCTTTCATGAACATGAAATGGTATTATAACTTTGGTCCGATGTTTGTAAATATGAGAAAAAGAAGAGATAGACCCATCAATAAGTATACCGAAATGATCAGGATGACGAGATAAGTTGATTTAGCCATGTCCGTCTGTCCGTATGTCTGTATGTCTGTCTGTCTGTTTGAACGCAAACTAGTCCCTCAGTTTTTGAGATATTTGGCTGAAATTTGGTATGCGGCCACCATTTTCCAATATAGGAATCATTTGTCGGAACCAGCAAGATCGGACCGATATTACATATAGCTCCCATACAACCAATTATTCCGATAAACGGATTTTGGGCTATAACTCTTGTAATTAAACACGTAGGAACGTGAAATTTTGGAAGCATCGCTATTTTTAAAATGTTTTTATTACTTAGGTCGCTTTCGTCGTTCTTGCGCCCGGATTTTTGCATTCGATTTTGAACCAACTTCCTGTTGTGCTAGGGTCTTGAAATTTTCACCACAGTTCAGGTCGCGATGACAATGCAATATTATGAAAAAAAAATTCCGATAGGTGGCGCGTGGGTCGCTATATTTTCAAAAATCGCATTTATGGTCCGATTTGGCTGAAATTCGGAACATGTATTACTACTATGAAAAGAAATATTTTCCTAAAAAAAATTCCGCTAGGTGGAGCTGAGGTCGGGGTAATAACAGCTGAAAATCCTAATTATGGACCGATTTAGCTGATATTTAGCGTGTGTATTACTTAATCAATTTCCAAATGTTCAAAAAAAAATTGGACCCGCTAGGTGGCGCGTGAGTCGTTCTATTCGTTTTTCAACGAACTTCCCGTTGAGGTAGAATGTTGAAATTTTCATGATCGTGTAGTTTTCTGCCCCCACGCAATATAACAAAAAAATAATTCCGATAGGTGGCGCACGGGTAGAGATATTTGAAAAGTTTCATTTCCAGAGATTTTGCTTTGGATTTTGTACTAACTTCCCGTTGAGCTGGGGTTTTGAAATTTTCACCATCGTTCAGGTTTCGCTGACAATGCATTATACAAAAAAAAATCCAAAATATTGCTTTAATTGCAAAAGTCCCATTTATCGGCCTATCTTCCTTATTGCTATCTGAATATTTCGTACACATGCTATAACGGGCATGCTATAATGCGTTTTCAGCGCCATAAACAGCATCGAAATTTCGAATATTTCATCTGCATACATTTAGGCGCAGTCACTGTTGCACAAAGGAAAGATAATGTGCTTTATAATTACGGTGACCATCCGTTCTGTTTTTGGCAGAACAGTTCTGTTTTTAAGGAGCTTGTTCTGCGTATTTTTTTTTCTAAGGAAAATAACAGAAATGTTCTGTTTTTAAGCAAATGTTCTGTTTTTGTTCTGCTATTTTGTGCCGGCAACCTCTTTTAACAAATGTAATGAGTGGCCCTTATTAATATTTTAAAAATAATTTAGTTCATGTTTAACGCGGTCAAGTGCTTCAGCGAAATCAAAAATTGAGTACGTTAAAATGCAAAAACGTACCAAATTTGGAAGTTTCGTTCCCGGAAAAAATTCGTTATATAAACAACATTTGAGAAAAAGTTGAGAATAGATGTTTTCTCAAACGTTTGAGATGTTGGTGCTCGATGTTTGTTGGGCTAGGTTTGCCGGCTACTGATCTAGATCATATTGATGATGTTTTTTAGCATCTGTCTTACATATTTACAACCCCTGCAACAAAGAAACACACGTAATAAATTAATATAATTTTTTTACTTTTTCATATAAATCGCAAAAATTAGGGTTCATTGAGCACCATTTTCCCATCCATTAAAAAATCTGAAAAATTAGAGAGGTATATTGAGCCCAATTCGGTATTTGTTTCCTTTGGGAGTCAACTGCAGCTAAAATTATAGGAGATAGCCCAAAAGACGGGGTTTGGCCTCTGAAGAGATATTTGCAATCAAAGCTGCAAGTATTCATGTGGTTGTTGTAATTTTATTAGGCTGTACCTAACAACGTGCGAAAAAATGCGTACCGTGGCGAAAGCACATAAATACCATGGATTCCGCTCCAATTTTGGAATCGGGGCCGGGTCAATTTTTAGCCCAAACTTTCCACAGAAACAAAAAATTAAAAAAGCGCTGCCGGATTCGTGATCCTGAGGCCAAACCCCGTATTTTGAGGTAACTCCCATAATTTTAGCTAATTTATTAGCAGTTGACCCCTAAAGGAAACAAATACCCCCCATTCTAAAAAAATGAAGGGTGAATTTTTGAAGTTAGTATTTTTGGGCCACCCTAATATACATATGACACAAAATATCTACAGCGTAAAGGCATGATAAAAATCATGGTAGAAGAATATAGAGGTAGTTCTATAGAAGAATATAGAGGTATGTAGTTCTACTGAGTGTATTTCCCTTCCTGCGATGGTCGTCCGATATGCGCTAAATTTCATATATTGAATGAGCCTGAATAGGAGTCATTTATGACTCTTATTTGCCTCAGAAACGGCTCATATAGAGCCTAAATAGGAGTAAAATATGACTCCTTTATGGAGATTTTCGGATGCATTTATGACTCCTAAAAAAGCCATATACCTACTGCACTTTTTGGGGTTTTAAATGGCGCCTTTTCGGCATTGGAAGGGGGACACTGGAATTGGGGAAGCATACATGAACCTTTGGCATTAGAGCAGGGATTGGCCAAATCGAAAGTGAGGGTGCATTAGGGAAAGAGCGATCATCGCACCACTACACTGAACCAAAAACGTACATGTTTTTTACGAACAAAGTTTCATAGAAGTTCACACTGATTTTTTCTTAGAATCTAAGAAAAATAACATATAATTTATGAAAAGTTTCTTATTATATATGAAAAAATACGTTAAATTTTATTAACGTCAGAACTTCATTCTTAAAATATAAGAACTAAAATTCATTAAGTTTTTAGCTGAATTTGTTCTTAAATGTTACGAATTTGTTCTTAAATTTTAAGAAATTACGTACGTACAATTTTTTTACTATGATTATAAGAACTTTTTCTTATTATTTAGAACTAGTTTCACGAACTTTTTTATGTGTTTTCTTTGCGTATGAAGGGTTCATACAATCTAAGAATATTTTTCTTACAATTTAAGAACTTTTTCAAGGAATGTAAGAATAGTTCGTATATTGTTTATTCAAACGTTGACAAAGCTAGACGCGCGTGAAAAATAAAATTGTACATAAATAAATTGAGAAATATCATAAAAAAAAAAACTAAATGATTGAAAAACACAGTTTACAATTGGTCATACCAAGTAAACTGCACGTGAATCAACTGTGAAGATTCGTGAAATTCGCCATTAGCAGAAGTCAACTGAATTGCTCATCCGCAAACTGCTGTTCCAGCGTTTAGTACGTGAAATAGCTCAAGATTTCTAAACTGATTTACAGTTCCAATCTGCTGCTATTGGTGCTTTGCATCTGGGGCATATTTGGTGAGACTTTTCGGCAATGCCAACTTGTGCGCTATCCATGCAAAACGTGTTATAATTATGCCGAAAGACATTCAATTAGCTCGTCAAATCCGAGGAGAGCGCGCTTAAGTTAAAATTATTTTACATATCAATAATCATAAAAATATATACATATGTAGGTATCATATTAAAATTTTATTAAAATCAATAAACATGTAATACATTATAATAGTTATTAATTTTATGTACCTACTTCTTTGTAAATAAAAAAAAGTTATAATAAATAAAAAAAAAATTATAATAAAATTTCATTTCAATAAATTTTCATTTTATGATTTTTTAGGAATGGGTACGTAAGTTCTAAGAATGAGTTCCTAAAATTTAAGAACGCATTCATACATTCTAAGAATGAGTTCGTATAATTTTTGAATGGATTGACATATTCTAAGAATGGGTTCGTACAATTTATGGGTTTGTTCATACATTCTAAGAACGAGGTCGTATAATTCAAGAATAGATTGACATTTCTATTCTAAGAATGAGTTCGTACATTCTAAGAATGGGTTCTTGGATTTTAGGTATTATTATTAAAATTTTGTTTGACATGAATACTCACGAATTTTTGTTCTTAAATTCTACGAAAACGTTCTTTGCAGAGCTTTTAATGAAAAAAATTCTTAAAATATATGTATTTTTTCGTAGAAAATATGTACCTTTTTGGTTCAGTGTAGCAAAGACCGAGTCAACAGCGTATTTTGTTGAGTCGTTGCTTGCAAGCGAGCGACTGAGCGTAAGAAACAGCATATATTGATTGTCCAGTGCGCCCTCCAAGCGAATTTGGTTCTCACATTTTCGGACAGCTGTCCTACCAGCTGCCGGGGCTTGCATGAGATGTTTGTGGGGAAATTCCTTTAAATATATGTGGTACAATGAATAAACAAAAACTTATAGGAAGGTATACTTATCAGGGAATCCGCTAGAACTGTGCCAACAGGATAGCAAGAAAAATTGCCAGGAACAGTCTGCACGCGATGTAATTGAACATTTATTTGAAATAAAAAAATTTTCACAAACAAAATATGAAAATTTGTTCCAAAGTTGCTTTGTTAAATGAACAATTTCAGCATACGGCTCATAATTTTCATAAAATCGGATTCATAAAGGACTTCTATATGATCTTGTTTCGGAGGCTCATATTTTTCTAATATTTAGGACTCATATCGGACTCCTAAATTATGAGCGCTTCCAGAATGTTTGAGGGAAATTTATTAAATTTCACAATTGAGAAAATATTTTTCTAAAATAAAGCGAAGGTAAGTAAAATACAAGTCTAGTTTTTTCATTTTTGCACAGACAGTAATAACGCATTTATTGATTTTCATACTTAGATGAGCTGCATATTTAGAAGCTGTACAAATTCAAGGTTTGTGTGCAGAACAGGCAATGTGAAATTTTTAAAACTCCCGGCGGTGCCTGATATGAGGGAGAAGTGGCTGAACGCCTGTATGGTATCTGGATGCAGTACCCAAAGATGCATTTGTCTGTTCAGACGACTCTCCCCGGATGATTTGAAGCCGAGGAACCGATAAAGTCTACTTAGCTGTCCGTTGTTTCTTCTTATTTCAAAAATCTTTGAAGGGAATGTTTACTGTGTTACATGAGTCTGCAATCCTAAATTTTTATACCCAGCGCACTAGTACTAGTACTAGTACAAGGGTATATTAACTTTGTTCACCTAACGGTTGTATGTAACGGCACAAAATAATCGAGATAGATATAGAGTTCCATATATGAAAGTTCTTAGGATTAAAAGAGGAGTTGATTAAGGCATGTCCGTCCGTCTGTCCGTCTGTCCGTCTGTCCGTCCGTGTACACGATAACTTGAGTAAAAATTGAGATATTTGCATGAAATTTTGTACACAGGTTACTTTCTGGTCAAGGTAGGTTGCTATTGAAAATGGGCGAAATCGGATGATAACCACGCCCCCTTTTTCGATATCGAAAATTTCGAAAATCACAAAAATTGATTTATCTCGGCAGCTGAAATGGCTAAAATGATATAATTTTATAGGTGAACCCCCCTGGACATTCTCTTATGATTTTTCCATAAATTTTTTATATTGGGCGTGGCACCGCCCACTTTTAAGGGAGGCATTTTTGAAAATTTGAATGGTCGTAACTCCTAAACTGATTACGATAGAATGATTGAATTCGGCACAAAGCATACTAGTGTCGTTGGGAGTATACCTGATGAAACTGGATAAAATCGCCTTTCAACCACGCCCACTTTCGATATCGAAAATTTCGAAAATCACACAAATTGACATATCTCGGCAGCTGAAATGGCTAAAATGATATAATTTTATAGGTGAATCCCCCTGGTCATTCTCTTATGATTTTTTCATAAATTTTTTATAGTGGGCGTGGCACCGCCCACTTTTAAGGGAGGCATTTTTGAAAATTTTACTGGTCGTAACTTTTAAACTGATTACGATAGAACGATGGAATTTGGCACAAAGCATACTAGCATCGATGGGAGTATACCAGATGAAATTGGATAAAATTGCCCTCCAACCACGCCCACTTTCGATATCGAAAATTTCTAAAATCACCTAAATTGACATAATTCGATAACGGAAATCGGTAAAATGATATAATTTTATAGGTGAACCCTTCTGACCATTACATAATGATTTTTTGATAAATTTTCTAAAGTGGGCGTGGTTCCGCCCACCTTTAAGGGAGGCATTTTTGAAAATTCAACTAGTCGTAACTTTTAAACTGATTAGGGTAGAAGGATGAAATTTGGCACAAAGCATACTAGTATCGTTAGGGGTATACCTGATGAAATTGGAAAAATCGCTCTCCAACCCCGCCCACTTTCGATTTCGAAAATCACATAAATTGACATAATTCGGTGACGGAAATGGCTAAAATGATATATTTTGGTAGGATGAACCCCCTAGTCTCTCCATTACGATTTTTATTCCCAGCGCACCAGTGCTAGTACGAGCGTATATTAATTTTGTTCACATAACGGTAGTACGTAACGGCACAAAATAATCGAGATAGATATAGAGTTCCATATATGTCCATCCGTCTGTCCATCTGTGTATACGATAACTTGAGTAAAAATTTAGAGAAAATGGGCGAAATCGGATGATAACCACGCCTCTTTTGTCGATATCGACAATTTCGAAAATCACACGAAGAGACATATCTCGGTAGCTGAAATGAGTAAAATGATATAATTTCATAGGTGAATCTCTCTTATCATTCTACTAGTAATAGCCGGCGTGCGTTGCTACGCCAAAGAAAATCACCTGAATAAGATTTTACCATTTTTACCATTTCTCGGAAGATACATTATCTCATATTTTATCAAGGTGAAACGCCAGCTACACGCTAAATATCAAGCTCATCGAGTCATAAATATGATTGTTTAGAATATATCGGGCCCTGATAAACTTCCTGGAAGAAAACTTTTCCCACACTTTAACCTAAGCTTAACGCTACCTACATATCAAATTTAAAGTTAATCCAACCATCTATACGATACTTTAGAATAAGTCAGTCCTGGGTCCACTTCCCGGAAGTAAATTTATCCTATATATTAATCTAAGCATATGTATGTACTTGACCCATGTGCTACACAGTTTCAAAAAAAATGAACCATTCTATGAATTTGTAGGCGGTGGTGCTGGCGTTGGGAAGAGCCGACTTATATCTTCAATATACCAGTCCCTCAATTACCGCATAAATTTAGTTCCTGGATCAAACCCAAGTTCCATTAAAGTGCTGTTGTGCGCCCCGACCGGGAAAGCAGCTTTTGGCATAGGTGGCGCGACACTGCATTCAATATTTTCACTGCCAGTAAATCAGTCCAATCGCGAATTGCGACCACTTAGCAATGATGTTGTTAACACGATATACACCAAATTAAGTGATTATTTTCAAATCAAATTATCGATGAAATCTCTATGGTTGGGGCGCGAATGTTTGGATATGTTGACGCTAGACTCAAGCAAATTTTCAAAAATAGTTTACCCTTTGGTGGAATATCTCTTATTGTTTTAGGAGATTTAAAACAGCTTTCCCCTGTCGGTGATAGGTGGATCTTTTCCCCGAATCCCAGTGATCCCTACAGTGCTTTGATTCGTTAGCCATTGTGGGATTTATTTAAATATTTTGAGTTGACGGAGATAATGCGACAGAGGGGGGATCAACCTTTTGCTGTTGCTTTAAATAACATGGCCTCTGGCTCAATGACGAGGGAAGATATATCCTTAATTGAAGGAAGGGTAGTTAATGAAAACCTGGTACCCGATGAAGCAATACACCTATTTTGGTCAAACGAAGAGACTGACAGGTACAATGCACTTAAACTAAGCAAAATTCCCACTGTTTCGTTTTCGTCTATTGCAAGAGATGTGGTTAAAGGAATTGCAGTAGGTGGGCAACGTGCTAACATTTTAGAGAGAGTTAGGCTTTTCAAAACGTCAGAAACGCAGGGCCTGCCCCATAGTTTAACTTTAAAAACGACTGCCAAGTACATAATCACTGTAAATATCAACACAGGTTATGGTTTGGTAAATGGTGCAACGGGAAATCTAATGGAGATTAGTTTAGAATCCTCTATCCCTTCCACTTTATGGATGAAGTTTTTAGACCCCTCTGTTGGTTTGTTGGCTAGATCAAGAAAACCACATCCTCATGAATCTTCTTGGACTCCTATTGAAAAAGCGGTTAGAGCTTTCCAGTACAAAAGGAATGAACAGATCTCCATTGAGAGAAACCAATTTCCAATGGTTCCTGCAGAAGGCATAACAATTCATAAAAGTCAGGGTGCCTAGAGCATCTCTTTACGTTGCTTGCAGTCGGGCAACAAGTGCGGACGGCCTATTTATTTTGGGAAGTTTTCAGTCACCAAATCCCTTGTCTGATTCGGATCCAGTTTTCAGGGAACTGGCTGCATTGAATACTACCAAAGCGTTATCTCCAACATTCAATTTTATGCTCTCTCGCCCTTCAGATGTTCAGATAATATTTTAAAACATCCAGAGCCTTCATGCTCATCTAAGTGATGTGAGAAACGACTACTTAATGCTATCTTCGGACATTCTATGTTTTGCTGAGACTTGGAGCTACCCCTCAGAAAACTTTGAAATTCCTGGTTTTACTGCATTAAATGACCTCAGAATAGATAGCACCGAAACTCGTAATAGAAATAAGAGAGGATTGCTAGTGTATGCAAAAACCCCTTCAAGGATTGAGTTATGTAAGTTAAAGAAAATCTATTCTGGTCGCAAAGTTTTAGAAATCCTTTTATTCAAATACGAGGATCTCCATGTTTTGATGCTATATAGAAATTCTTTATTTCCCTTGAGAGAACTGGGCTCGGAGCTTCGAGAAATTTTAAATTCGGACCTATGTAATGAAAAGGTGTTAATTATAGGAGATTTCAATTTATGTTTAAAGACTTCCCATAGCCTTATAGAGAATCTTCTAAGGGAAAAAGGTTTTAGTTCACTGCTTGGATCAGAATGTTCCACCACACCCGTAGGTACACAAATCGATTGGGCATTTTCCAATATGGGCCCAGCCAACGTTACGGGGATCACTTATGAGACCCTTCATAGCTATCATGACAATATTTGTATTTCTATTTTCAACTAAGTGCGTAAGAATAATAATAGCATAGTAATATCATATATTTTTTTAATTTAGTATACTTAGGTATGTAGCGGCCAATTTATTAACAAAGATTTAAAATTACAACACACCTCAACGGTAAGGAATTAAGCGTTAGAGCGAAATTAAGGTTTATTTTAGATTGCGAATCTGTTCATTTGTTTTTTGTTTTTGTTAAACCATCAGAAACTACTCCAGTTTCGTGATAATTCAATATTTAGCAAGGCTAGACCGAGTCGTAAATTTAAAACTTTGTCAACAAATTAGGCCTAAGTATATTAGAAGTAAGAAATGAATTCACTAGAAATAAGATTTTGAGGGCAGTCGAACAATGTACATATACAGTAGCATAAATAAATATAAATTTTATAAACTAACTAATAAATTTATTGAGTTCGTTTTTCCCAAGCTATAATATATGTACATATATAAAAAATATAAACATTTTAGGTACTACAGTTGACAAAATATTGTCACATGGAAACTACGTTTAATGAGATTTGTAAATAAGCAACTCAAAATTAATTGTATTGGATTGAACTGAATACATCTCAAGTAAAACACTTCCTTAATAGCAATTTCCAAGCCGCGCTATAATATATTATGGAGACACATGAATAATGTAATGTCAGTTTTCGCGAAATTTATCGCTTATTAAAATATAATTGAAAATTTCCTCAATTGATTCTTTCCTTACGCTGGGTATTTAATGTTCGGTTTACCCGAACTTAGACTTCCTTACTTGTTTTTTATAAATTTCAAGACCATTTCGGGACCATATCGGAAAAATTTCGGGTCCATTTTGAAACTTTCTCGGGATCCTTCCGGTATTGTTTTCGGACCTTTTCAGGATATTTTCCGGATTGTTTTCGGGACTTTTTTGTGTCAGTTTGGACTTTACCGGGATTATTTTCGAAGCCATTTCGATACTTTTTCGGATCGTATTAGAGCCATTTCGGGATTATTTTCGGGAATATTAGGCTATTGCAAGATCTTTTCAGGGCCATTTCGGAACTGTTTTCGGAACGTATTCGGGATCATTAGAGCCCTATTAGAATGGAAAAATGGAATGTGACGGTCTGGAGAACTTTGGGAGGTATTTAATCAATAAAATGAAATCAAAGATTGTGGATATCCAGCTTTGGATGAAATGAATGTTATCTGAGGGGACTTTGGAAGCCAACAGAAGAATTTATGCAAAATTTAAAAGTTTTAAAGTCAGTTTTTGTTAAATATAATATAATGTCTCTTGCTAAAAAAACTTTAAATTTTAGAAGAAAAAATAACTAAGCGGTTTTTTTTTTTTGGGTAGAACATATTTCCGAATAAGATATTTGAATAGGAAATATAATGAAAATAAAAATGAAAATGTATCAAAAAAAAAAATGAAAAAATTACAACATAAATACTAAAAAATTTGTTTTAAGTGTTATAATTTGGTGCTCTTGCTGATGGTAAGCTATATCCGAACTTTTTTTGTTTACAGGTGTAGGTAGGAATATATCCATAGGGCCGATTTCACAATCTACGTTTAACGCAAACTGGGATTTAATTGACGTATTTTTTACGGTTACTGTCAAATTAATCGCAATTAGCATTAACCGGCTTTTCGAAAAAGGTCCTTAATCTCTCAACACTTAAATCGAAAAGTTTTTTCGCATTAGTACGACGAAAAAGGTTTTTTGAACGTTATTATACCTTTCATGAACATGAAATAGTATTATAACTTTGGTCCGATGTTTGTAAATATGAGAAAAAGAAGAGATAGACCCATCAATAAGTATACCGAAATGATCAGGATGACGAGATAAGTTGATTTAGCCATGTCCGTCTGTCCGTATGTCTGTATGTCTGTCTGTCTGTTTGAACGCAAACTAGTCCCTCAGTTTTTGAGATATTTGGCTGAAATTTGGTATGCGGCCACCATTTTCCAATATAGGAATCATTTGTCGGAACCAGCAAGATCGGACCGATATTACATATAGCTCCCATACAACCAATTATTCCGATAAACGGATTTTGGGCTATAACTCTTGTAATTAAACACGTAGGAACGCGAAATTTTGGAAGCATCGCTATTTTTAAAATGTTTTTATTACTTAGGTCGCTTTCGTCGTTCTTGCGCCCGGATTTTTGCATTCGATTTTGAACCAACTTCCTGTTGTGCTAGGGTCTTGAAATTTTCACCACAGTTCAGGTCGCGATGACAATGCAATATTATGAAAAAAAAAATTCCGATAGGTGGCGCGTGGGTCGCTATATTTTCAAAAATCGCATTTATGGTCCGATTTGGCTGAAATTCGGAACATGTATTACTACTATGAAAAGAAATATTTTCCTAAAAAAAATTCCGCTAGGTGGAGCTGAGGTCGGGGTAATAACAGCTGAAAATCCTAATTATGGACCGATTTAGCTGATATTTAGCGTGTGTATTACTTAATCAATTTCCAAATGTTCAAAAAAAAATTGGACCCGCTAGGTGGCGCGTGAGTCGTTCTATTCGTTTTTCAACGAACTTCCCGTTGAGGTAGAATGTTGAAATTTTCATCATCGTGTAGTTTTCTGCCCCCACGCAATATAACAAAAAAATAATTCCGATAGGTGGCGCACGGGTAGAGATATTTGAAAAGTTTCATTTCCAGAGATTTTGCTTTGGATTTTGTACTAACTTCCCGTTGAGCTGGGGTTTTGAAATTTTCACCATCGTTCAGGTTTCGCTGACAATGCATTATACAAAAAAAAATCCAAAATATTGCTTTAATTGCAAAAGTCCCATTTATCGGCCTATCTTCCTTATTGCTATCTGAATATTTCGTACACATGCTATAACGGGCATGCTATAATGCGTATTCAGCGCCATAAACAGCATCGAAATTTCGAATATTTCATCTGCATACATTTAGGCGCAGTCACTGTTGCACAAAGGAAAGATAATGTGCTTTATAATTACGGTGACCATCCGTTCTGTTTTTGGCAGAACAGTTCTGTTTTTAAGGAGCTTGTTCTGCGTATTTTTTTTTCTAAGGAAAATAACAGAAATGTTCTGTTTTTAAGCAAATGTTCTGTTTTTGTTCTGCTATTTTGTGCCGGCAACCTCTTTTAACAAATGTAATGAGTGGCCCTTATTAATATTTTAAAAATAATTTAGTTCATGTTTAACGCGGTCAAGTGCTTCAGCGAAATCAAAAATTGAGTACGTTAAAATGCAAAAACGTACCAAATTTGGAAGTTTCGTTCCCGGAAAAAATTCGTACCAAAAATGGTACATTTCGGCCAAAACGGCAACCGTGGTTATGGTAAGTTTTAAATTAACAAGGAAATGTCTCTCACCATCAAGAAATACTATTCACAAAAATGAAAAGTATACTTAAAAAAATGACTTTCAATTGATGCACTTTGGTTGAAATTATTTAAGATTGCAATTTTAATGTTTCGAAGACGTTGGCAACATTTTTTACTGCAAAGAGATGATTACGCCATGAAAAACACTATTTTATTCCAAATATTGAGAGTGTAACCCCAAATAGTTTATAGCCGGGTACCGAAATTTTCACGTGAAGGCAAGACCAAGCCTTAAGTAAAAAGAGTTCTGTTTTTTGGAAAAAAATTTATGGTCACCGTATTTATAATGCTTAAAAAAGAATAATTTTATTCATGTAACCATAGACACACCGCGTAAAGCGTGTAAACGTAGAAAATTGCCGAATGTGTAAATGAACTGTCAAAATTTTTATGGAACGAAGTTTATACAAATTCGGTAAACTTCCGCGAGGAGTTTAGTGTGTAAACACCTCGAAAATTTACCCAATTAGATTACGCTGTTCGACATGCAGTTTTTCAAAGCAGTCAATGCACACTAGACAGAAATAGAAGAAAATGCTAAAAAATTGGTAAAAAATTAAATTAATGGGAATTTCAAAATAAAAAGTATTCATATAAATGTATCTATAGCGTTCATGTTGTTGTTGTAGCGAGGTGTAGCCCTGCCTAAATGTCAGACAGGGTCATCCCGAGTGTATTGCTCTTGGCCGGGTCGATATAAGAAAACGGCCCGGGTCGTTTCGGCACGATGGGTACAGCACAAGTACTGGTACCGTTCTCGTAGAACCGGCAATACAAGAAACTAGCCGTGAAGGCTATGTAGGTCATTTAGCGTTACCCAGGGTGCACTAACTGGGAGGCGACCTACTTTTACACCCCAAATAACTGAGGTGTTAAATGTATACATTTACGCTTTCGTTAATATTCAATTACAATCTTAGAAATTTTCACAGACTCACAACTAAAAAGTATAAAATAAAAAATAGAATAAAAAAATATTTTTAATTTAAAATGTTCTTAAAATGAACTAAAAACTGGAAAATAATTTCCCCTCTGTCTACATAGATTCTTCACCACGTAAAGCTTATCCGGAACATTTGTGAGTGGGAATTCCTATAGGTATTAAATAGTACTTGGAGTTTGAAATGTATAAAAACATTTGGCGCTTGCTATATCGTGAAAAGATGTTTTTTTTTAGAAAAGCTCATATCGGTCATTGTTAAATTATATAAGGTTAAGCAGATTTTGACATTTGCCAAGGCAAAGCTTCCTTATTAGAGTTGCATTTACGAAGGATGCAAAAAAGGGTAAAAAATCACCCTTTAGGAAAATTGTAGTAGAAAAGGAAGGAAGACCGTTCGCAAAATTTCAGGATTTTTTTCCGGAAATCTGTCTTTTCAAGATTTACCCCCTTATAAATTGGTTTATAAGGCTTTTTAAAGTGACATTCACATACAAATTTTGAGTTATAAGATCTTAATAAACCTTTTATATTTCTTATGAATAAGGGGGTTATTTTTTAAAATTATTAGGAAAATTAAATTAATTTTCAATTTAACTGTTAAAAGCATGCCCTTTTTGTGGATAGCAGTAACATGTACGAAATAATATTGTTCATTTGAACCTACTCTTCTAACCCCTCTGTCCCTCTGGACAAACCCTGTTGAAACTGCACGTTTCCTTGGACTCCCCTTAGAAGAGCTTGATGAAGATCTTCGGAATGATCATACACTCTAGACAGGGCAATGCATTGTTAACAACAACAACAACAAATAAGCTTATAAAACGGCAATGTTTATAATTGGATCCTTTTTTAATAACTTTCATCAATCGCCGGTATGAAAACCAATCTCTTAACGTCTGTGGCAGCGGTCTCACGAACTGGCCTCGGAGATCCAAAGGAGAAAAAACAAAGGGAGCGACAGTGATGGCAACTACGTGTCCGGTCTCCCAGGAGATATCTCCCCTCCGCTCTGTACTTGGAAAAACGATTGGCCGCAAGGACCCTGAAGAAATATGGGAGAGTCCATCAGGAAACGCTGTCGCCGAGTTCCAGGAATTGGTGCAATCTCTGATACCGGATTTCCAAACCACTTATGTGCCAAAGAGGGTAAACGGAAACCCTTTCAAACGCAAGAGATCGGACGTGGAGTTAAAACCTCACCCCGGAGTGGGAAAACCACGCTCTGCCGAAGTAACTAAGGATCCTTATAGGCATTCCTGACCGAGGCAACGACCGTTTGGCCATTCCCAAAGACTAGTGGCGACACGTCCGGAACGAACTCGCTAACGCTCTTATTGACGTTTATTTGAAGACTCCGGGTGGTACAGCGGCGGTCACGCATGCGGGTTGGCAGTAGGGATTAAAATAGTCGCGTGTGACGACGCATGAACTGTGGCACTGTACAAGGCAGCAGCTGCAAGACTGTGTGAAGTCTAAAAAGGTGCAAAAATCGGGGTCGTCGACTGGAATGACATTCCGGCTTGGCCAAAGGCAAGGGCATGGATTCCTGCCATCCCTGAGAGTATTCTCACGATGCTGCGGATAATGAATCCGTCCTTCCTGACGCAAGACTGAAGTGTCACTCTGGTCGGGGATGCTGTAGGGCCTGATAGACAAGTGGTCTTTACCATGAATAAGGAGGCAGTCGAGCCCCTTAAAAGATACAATGGACTAGTCCATTAGAGTGTAGGTGAGATCGTTATCCACGTATCCGTGGCCAAGCGCGTTGCAAGCTCCGCTGCAACGGGGGACTCGGATATCGAAGAACTTCAAGAGGGAACGGGGGAATCCGACCCGAAAAGCATGTTATCTGCCACAGCACTTTCGCAAAGTGAAGACAGTTGCTGAACGGGGAGCAACCAATCCTGAGCGCAATATCTCTGATGCTTCAGTCAGCAGTGCTCCCGTTACGCCAACTCGTCGACAACCTCAGGGATTGGCAGACCTCGGACGATATGGGTACGTCAGGGAAGTCTGAACGCTCTCATGTTGGTGGTGCTTCAGATAAATCTCCACAAATCTAAAGTATTTTCGTCTTTCTAAATGCGACATGCGGAGATCCAAAGGAGAAAAAACAAAGGGAGCGACCGTGATGGCAACTACGGGTCCGGACTCCCAGGAGATATCTCCCCTCCGCTCTGTACTTGGAAAAACGATTGGCCAAGAGGATCTGCGGATTGGGGACTATTGGCTTCAAGTTCATTCGAATTAGCGAGGAGGGCAAGGTCAGAATCTGCATTTTAGTGAAATGTGAGCGTCTTGTAAGAATGCACACAAGCTTTTTCCTTGAAGTGAATTCAGCTTCAAACGATGAGGTAACGTATTTGTATGCTGTAAAGGCTGCAGAACAGGAAAAATTGCTATTTAGTTAAAATAATAAGTTTTCATAGAAATCTTACCAAATATACAATTAATTTTTCAAAATAAAAATAAAACAAACTTCAAAAGCTTTCAGTGTTGCTGTAATTTTGTTCGTATCAAGAATATTGGTTTTTACTACCATTTACTACCAGAAGTAGCACTGTCAATCAGAGAAGGAAGCATGAAGCCGAGAAGTGTCAAAAACGTATCGGACTTCTTAACCTTCTATTATTAAACAATGATAAATACCTTTATGCACAAAAACAAACATAAAAGCATGAAACATAAAATAATTAATCTAAACATTGAATGTATTATTCCACTTTTTTAATAATTTATATAGAGATCATATGTAAATAAGTATCTTATAGATAATATTAGAAAATTAAGAAAATGTTTAATAAATGGAATGAAAAATAAAATAAAATATCTTAATAATTAAATTAGATATAGCTTTCTATTGCTTCTTAAGGTACGATTTGTGTAGGCAAAATTATGGTTTTACAACACATAAGTATCTTATAAATAACATTAGATAATTAAAGAAAAGGTTTAATAAATGAAATGAAAAATAAAATAAAATATCTTAATAATTAATAAAAAAAATTAGATTTAGCTTTCTATAGCTTCTTGAGGTACGATTTGTGTAGGTCACTAAGCTCTGATGGCGTAGAAGGTTTTAATTGAGGGGAGCTGTTACGAACCTATAAAGAAAGCAGAATATATATATACTATTAGAAATTTAGAAATATTTTTAATTATACATATAATATAAAAATAAATTTAATTATTTACTTACCCCATTATTCATAAAAAATATAATTGGTTTATACAGCTTTTTATAATGACATTTCCGTACAAAATTTGCATATATTTTATGAATAAGGGGGTTATAGTAAATGTATGCCATACCTTCTTATTTTTTAGAAATGTGACACTTCTTTTGATAGAACCGGTTATGGCTCAGTTCTATGCTTTTCCGCAAAGCTTTCTCTATTTGTTATTTACTTTCTGTTGCGAAAACATCTATACAAAAAGGAAAAAAAGTAAATTTTAGAAAATACAATAAATGCTAAATAAACAACTATTACCGTTTAACACTTGGTTAACTATCTTAAGCTGTGATAGTGCCCTCTTCTCCTTCCAACCATCCAAATTAAAATGGGACGCGAGTTCATCCGACATTATTTTTCGGAATACCTCATCGACTGTCCCAGTGCCGCCTTTTATATGCACCAAATAAACTTTCTGAAAAAATATTGAAATAAAAACAAAAATGTATCAAAAATATTTTGGAATGATTAATAATTTCGTTTACCATTGACTCCAAATATTCTGGTCTTTCCAGCTTTTCCTCCACCTCTTTTGCGGCATATAGCGTCGCCAAGGGCAATGTTGCAGCAATCTCCACTTGCAGATCGTCTACAACATCCCCTGTCAAACGACCCACCGAGCGCAACACCTTCGTTACCAGCACCTTACACCCCCGGATGGTATTTTGTGCCATAAGCATTGCCTGGTCGCAACCCTTCTCTAATGCTTGAAGGCGCTCCTCAAATCTTTGCTGGTTCCCAAGCAAAATGCTTTGGTTTGCCAGAATTGTTTCCAACATCGCATGGTTTGCCAGGATCATCGCATTTATATCTGTGAAAATGAAAAAAAAATTCCATTAAATAAATATGATACTAAATCAGATACAAAAGAGCAAAATGAACTAATAATAAAATGCTGTGAAATTAACATAAAAAAACTAAAGTACCTGAAGACGATTCGGTGGAAGGTTTTGACACTTTCGGTGGAGGTTGGTTGGCGGCGCATGGTGGAGTCACAACATTGAAGTTGCATGCCGTTGCGAATTTTTTTTTAACTACAAAAGTAAAAAAAATTATGTAAAACAATTAAGGACATTGCTATTAACTTAAAATGATAAATACACACGGTGGCCCTGAAGGAAGAAAAATTTGACCAAAAGTGTCGCCAAAAACTGGAAATGCCACATCGTCTCGGCGAAAAGAATTCTGATAATTCAGGGAAATTTTTTAAGGAGTTCTAACTTGCACATTATTATAATGAAATTGACTGGCCTACAAAACTGCATACTCAGAAAAATTCTTAACTTAAACTGTTGATGTATGCATTAAAAAAATTAAAATTACAAATTTTTCCCGTACCTATATGAAGTAGTGTTTTGCAAAAATTGGAATTTTCATTGTTTCACCGATATCTCGAAAACTAGATCTACCACAGAAAAATGGAAGTCATATTCGGAATCAGGAGAAAATTTTACTTTAGGAAAGGCATATTTTATTCTTAGAGATTTTTTTTGTCGAGTAGTGTAATATGAAATCGGTCGAAATGTCTTAATGAGAAAAGTCGTGGAAAACATTATGTAGCAACGGTATCAAAATAAACCTATTTCCATCGGGTATACAAAAGTATTTAAATTTTACGCTTTCACGGTTTACTTTAAATATTTGATCATTGAACTGGGTAGCTGTAAGAATTCCCAAACAAGCAAATGATTGTAAAGGCTCTTCAAAGTAATTCTCAATATTTGAAAACTTATGTCCATACAGAAATTCCTGACCAGATTCGTTTTTAATATCAATAATTTTGAAAGGACCAACTTCTGAACAATAACAGTAAGAATCTTTATTTTTTTTAACATCAATATTAAAAGAACCCATTTTCGAAAACGTACTACATGTTAAATCTGAATCTGATCTTTCTTGAATACGCAAATATAATTGTTGTAAGATTTTATTCGGCTTTTTTATTAATTTTTTTAAGTACTGCATATGATTTTCGAACTTATAAGCAGAAAAATTATCTAAAGGACCATATTGCCTTGAAATACTAGGCAAATGAAGTAATCCATGTATATTAAAACTAACTAAATGGTCCCCGTAAATATTCGCAAATAAATTAACAAATTCTTCTAAAAGAGCTTGAGCAGTATTTGACTCTAAAAGAGCTTGAGCAGTATTTGACTCAGACAAAAATGTTCCTTCACATGAAAGTAATCTTATGCCGGCGTGTAATAAAAGGAAAAGGTAGTATAAATTATCAGCTATACAACCTTTTAAAACAAATATACCAGGTTAGGTTAGGTTGCAAGGGTAGGACAGAGTACCCAGACCCTGCCCAACACTTAGGCCAGAAAAATTGGCCCATTGTGATACCCTATACGGTCTCTACACCACCCTGATGTCCGAGAACAAAAGCTCACACTCAAGGCAGGGCCTTTATTTCCATTTTTAATACATCAGCGAGGTCGTCGAGGAACGGTTGGCCGAGAATAGCCAAACGTCTTCTGCTAAGTGCGGGACAATGACATAGCAGATGCTGAACGCTCTCTTCCTCTTCAATGCATCTGCAGCTGCGACAGTAGTCATGAGATAAGACGCCCAACCTAGCACTGTGCGTGCCTATTAAACAGTGCCCAGTTAAGACCCTTACCAGAGAGGAAATACCCGATTTATTAAGAGTCAGCAGGCAATTAGTACGCCCTTTACTATAAGAAGGCCAAGTTAGCCTGGAAATCTCGCACGTCGAGAGACCCGACCAGAGCGTATTAGCTCTTTTTAAGGTATTTGTGTTAACACAAAACTTGAAAGAGGCCATGGGAATGCCAACCAAGTCATTTCCTTCAGTTTCATTACCTTCAATATCCCTGTGCCCAGGTACCCAGATAAGGCTGATGCCGAAGTGCTGAGCCATCTCGTTAAGAGATCTGCGGCATTCAGTAAGCGACTTTGTGTTGTCGACAAATGAGATCAGTGCCTTTAGCGCGGCCTGACTGTCCGAGAAAATTAATATCCGTTTGCCATTACGAGGCGTAGACACTAAGCTTTTAACTGCACCGTGTATTGCCAGCATTTCCGCTTGGTACACGCTGCAGTGGTCAGGAAGACGAAAGGAGATCTCTAGTCCCAGATCTGGTGAAAAGATACCTCCTCCCACCCTCCCATCAAGCTTAGAGCCATCGGTGAATATGTTAATGGCGTTCTGAACAGTATGTGGTCTGTTATCCCATTCTTGTCTTGTAGGTATAATAACCTCGTAGTTCCTAACAAACACGTTATTTGAGGTGCAATAGTCAGTGTGTGATGGTATCTTCACAGGAGCATTAGTGCCTAAGATTGTGGCGTGTCCACTTGTCCCGTGCATCCAAGCTCCCGTCTCCCTTATTCGCAGAGCTGTGATCACAGCTGCTTCTTTCGCCACCAGATCAAGTGGTGGAAGATGCATCATAGTGTTGAGTGCTTCTGTTGGGGTGGACCCGAGGGCCCCAGTTATGCAGAGTTCCGAACTCCTTTGGACTATTTGTAATTGTTTAAGATACGTGTTCTTAGTTAGTGCCGGCCACCATACCAGCACACCGTAGAGTAGAATAGGGCGAACAATGGCTGTGTATTTCCAGTGTATTACTTTGGGAGAAAACCCCCACGATATACCAATTGCTCTCTTGCAAGTGAACAACGCGCACGTAGCTTTTTTGACCCGTTCCGCAATGTTGTCACTCCAGAGAAGTTTCCTGCCGAGAATAACTCCTAAATATTTGACTTTGTCACTGAGTACTAAAGTCGTGTTCCCTATTGTTGGTGGTGTAAGGTTCGGTATTTTGTACCTTCTAGTGAAGAGGACCAGTTCGGTTTTCTCGGGATTAACTTCTAAACCCGAGGAGTTCGCCCAGTCGCATACTTTCGACAGAGCTGTCTCCATTAAGTTGCAAAGAGTTTGAGGGAATTTTCCCCGATGATAACGCAGATATCATCGGCGTATGCGATCACTTGGAAGCCTTCCGTTTCCATGAGACGTAAAAGCTGATTTACCGTAACCAGCCAAAGTAGCGGAGACAGAACATCTCCTTGCGGGGTACCCCTGTTAACAAGTCTGTGAATCGAATTACCACCTAACTCCGTAGTAATCCGTCTGCAAACAAGCAGTTTACGGATAAACTCCACGAGACAGGCGTCGACCCGCAGCCCCGTTAACGCCGAGGTGATAGCATTCGGTAGAACGTTGTTGAAGGCGCCTGCTATATCAAGGAAAGCCACCCTGCAGTCAAATTCCGAACTACTCAGCAAACATACTAGTTCATTGACTAACCATTTTGTGGCTTATGCATACCAGTTCATTGTTGATTAGTTTTAAAACCAGTCAATGCCAAACTACTCAGCGAAAATTCTAGTTCATTGACTATACATTTTGTGGTGTATTTATACTAGTTCATTGCTGGTTAGCTTCCAACCAGTCAAGGCCAAACTACTCAGCAAACAATATAGTTCAATGACTATACATTTTGTGGTGTATTCATACTAGGTCACTTCTGATCACCTTTAAACCAGTCAAGGCCAAACTACTCAGCAAACAATATAGTTCAATGACTAAACATTTTGTGGTATATTCATACTAGTTCACTTCTGATCACCTTTAAACCAGTCAATGTCGATCTACTCAGCAAACAATATAGTTCACTGACTATACATTTTGTGGTGTATTCATACTAGTTCATTTCTGATCACCTTTAAAGCAGTCAATGTCCAACTACTCAGCAAACAATATAGTTCATTGACTATACATTTGGTGGTGTATTTATACTAGTTCATTGCTGATTAGCTTCAAACCAGTCAAGGCCAAACTACTCAGCAAACAATATAGTTCATTGACTATACATTTTGTGGTGTATTCATACTAGTTCATTTCTGATCACCTTTAAACCAGTCAATGTCGAACTACTCAGCAAATAATATAGTTCATTGACCATACATTTTGTGGTGTATTCATACTAGCTCATTTCTGATCACCTTTAAACCAGTCAATGCCCAACTACTCAGCAAACAATATAGTTCATTGACCATACATTTTGTGGTGTATTTATACTAGTTCATTGCTGATTAGCTTCAAACCAGTCAAGGGCACACTACTCAGCAAACAATATAGTTCAATGACTATACATTTTGTGGTGTATTCATAGTAGTTCACTTCTGATCACCTTTAAACCAGTCAAGGCCAAACTACTCAGCAAACAATATAGGTCAATGACTAAACCTTTTGTGGTGTATTCATACTAGTTCACTTCTGATCACTTTTAAACCAGTCAATGTCGATCAACTCAGCAAACAATATAGTTCATTGACTATGCATTTTGTGGCATATGTATACCAGTTCATTGTTGATTAGCTTTAAACCATTCAATGCCAAACTACTCAGCGAAAATTCTAGTTCATTGACTATGCATTTTGTGGTGTATTCATACTAGTTCATTTCTGATTTCCTTTAAGCCAGTCATTGCCAAACTATTCGGCAAACAATGTAGTTCATTGATTGTACATTTTGTGGTGTATTCATACTAGTTGATTTCTGATTAGCTTTAAACCAGTCAATGCCAAACTACTCAGCAACATTATAGTTCTACGCCTAAACATTTTGTGGTGTATTCATACCAGTTAATTTCTGAATACCTTCAAACTAATCAATTCCAAACTACTCAGCAGACACCTAGCTCGTTTACTATACATTTTATGGATGTTTTTATACTAGTTCTTTGCTGATTACCCAGAAAACATACTAGTATACAACTATAATTTGCTGGGCGAAATCATACTAGTCACAAAAATCCTGGTTCGTACTAGTATGCAAGTATGTATGAATCTCGGGTTGAAATTATACTACATCTTTTTCAGTTTATATTCAGAAAGTTTTCTGAATATCAATTGTAATTTTCTGAATGTCAATTGTATTTTTCTGAATATCAAATGGAAATCCTGAATATGAATTGTAATTTTCTAAATATAAATTGTTACTTTCTGAATATAAACTGAAAAGGTGTAGTCAGAAAAAGCCTAATCTATTTTAGAAAAATACTAATTAGAAAAATTCCATTTCATACTACATTATTATTATAAGGCCTTATTACACCGCAACCATTAGTACGATCTATTGTAGTACATGGTACTATGCAAACATTATTTGAAATTTTAGGTTTGCTTCTTTTTCTCTCTTGTAATTCACAGATGCTTTTTCGTGTTTGGCTAAATACAAATATGATGCTGATGTATATATGATCTAGTATGTCAACTGCTATATTTCTTGTGTACTTATATACACAGAAAAAAGGCACTGGTAAATTTTGGTTGTTTGAACGGTATTTTTTGTTGAAGTAACTGTATTCAGATCTTTTATGATCCCTCTAGATCTTTTATAATCCCATTTTGGCCAGGTTTGTTTGGATGTCCGGCACCCTTGGGATTGTTGCTACCTTTCGTTGGCTTGACGGAGTGTGTACTCCAAGCCAACGAAATGTGGCAACAATCCCCAAGGTGCCGGACATCCAAACAAACCTGGCCTAAGAAGGAGAGAAATCTCCATATTAATAGGTGTTCTAACTGGGCACTGCCTTATTGGTAGGCACGCAGAAGGTGTGCCCTACCGACGATGCTGTAGGAGCTGCAAAGATGATGAGGAAGAGGAAACGGTGAAGCACCTCATCTGGAACTGCCCGGTCTTAAGCGGCGCGAGAACGCGCTTTTTGGGAGTTCCCTTCCTGGATAGCCTACACCAGACCGCTGAACTGGACATAAAGGACTTGATGGCCTTCATAAAGTCATCTAAGTGGTTCGAGGAGGAGTAACGGTGTCGGTTTAGGAGTGTCAGTCCCGGGATACTACTATGTGGAAAATCCCAACAAAAATCAAAGCAGCACACTATAAGTTGGAAGAGAAGTTCGGCAAAAGTCTCGTTAGAGGTTATGACAACCTGTTGGTATATAACCGCTTTTTTTTTACGTTGCGGCATAAACTTGAGTATATTGACAACAACAATATAAATTGACTCTAACAATGCTCCTTTAACTCGAGTGTATGGCCCAGCATGAAAGCAGTCTTACTTTGACTCTTTTTGATGTAAAAATAAGACTTACTTTTATCTATATATACATATGTGGGACCGGAACTGCGCAGTGGACGACAAACTTAACCTTGAGTAACCTTAATTTACCCTACCTAAAAATACAACACCAAAGCCCCAATTACATAAAACTTTGACAAATGCGCGCCTCGTTTTTGAGCATTTGCAAAAATTTCGCTTCGCTTTACGTTTAAAAAATTTTGAATGAAAGTGGATCCTACAAAGTTGAATACAATTGGGCCTTCACCTATATAATCAAACTTGACGAACGCGGAATTTGAAAGGAGCCATTGCAAGTTGAATTCAATAATTAAATTAAAAATACAATAAACAACATAATTTAAAAAATATAGAAAAAAAAACTTGTGTCAACTTTACCGAGAATCGAACTCAGAGCCTTTAGCTCATTTTTGGCTGTGTATGAACTAGTATATAAACTGGTATAATGCTGATGCAGAGGCTGACTAGTATACCAATTGGTATGGTGCTGATGCAGAAGAGGACAATTGCTTTTCTTTTTCTCTTGTAACTGCTTCTTTTTTATCTTGTAATTCACAGATGCTTTTTCGTGTTTGGGTAAATACAAATAGTCGCTGCTTTCTAAAGAATAAACTGGTATATTGCTGATGTAGAGGCTGACTATGATACTGGTGCATAGACCGACTAGTATACCAACTGGAATGAATGTCAAATTCGTGGACTAGGACTAGTATGACAAGTGGTACGATCTGAATGGGCATAATGATTAGTATGTCCTGCCGCATAGACTGAGCAGTATGTCAACTGTTATGATTCTGATGTATATATGAACTAGTATATCAACTGGTAATATTCTGATGCATATATGAACTAGTATGTCAAATGGTATATTTCTGATGCAAATTTGAACTAGTATGTCAACTGATATGATTATGATGCATAAGTGAACTGGTATGTGAACTGGTATGATTCTGATGCATAAATGAACTACTATATCAACTGGTATGATTCTGACGCATATATGAACTACTATGCCAACTGGTATGATTCCGATGATTTTTTTAACTAGTCTGTTAATTGTTTGATTCTGATGCTTATATGAACTAGTCTGTAAACTGGTATGATTCTGATGCAAATAAGAAGTAGTCTGTCAACAGGTATGATTCTGATGCAAATATGAACTAGTCTGCCAACTGTTATGATTCTGATGCATATATGAACTAGTCTGTTAACTGGTATGATTATGATGCATATATGAACTAGTCTTTCAACTAGTATGATTCTGATGTATATATGAACTAGTCTGCCAACTGGTATTATTCTGATGTATATAATAACAAGTATATCAACTGGTATATTCCTGATGCAGAGGCTGGCTAGTCAGCCAATTGGTATGGTGCTGATGCAGAGAAGGACAATTGCCATCTCGTAGGACATCGCCGTGTTAAAAATACCAGTTGGTAATATGGAAAAATTACAGAACTCGAACTAGTTGAGGCCGCCCGGCTGACTGGTATTTGATTAGTATAAAACTAGTTAAGTTGACTGCAGGGCACCAACGTATACTCCCTTATGTCAAGTGATTTTTGTATAGCTGAAACCAGGGAATGCAAGGCAGTATCGGTCGATCTGCCTTTACTATAGGCGTGTTGAGCCCGCGAAAGATGAGTTGAGTCTATCGATCTCCTGACAAAGTCCTCTAAAAGTCTTTCCAGAGTTTTAAGAAGAAAAGAAGATAGGCTTATAGGCCTAAAATCGTTAGGTTTAGAATGGGAAGGTTTCCTAGATTTAGGGATAAAGACTACCTTAACCTCTCTCCATGATGCAGGTACGTAGTTGAACCTGAGGCAGCCTTCAAACATGGTTTTCAGCCAAGGCTTGATAAGTTCGGATGTTTGTTGTAGCTGGACTGGGAATATTCCATCCGGTCCTGGCGATTTAAAGGGCTTGAGACTGGATAGGGCCCAGTCTAGCTTTTTCTCATCGGTGATTTCCTTTATTAGCTGATCCGAAAGCGTTTCTCCAGTGATCATTGTAGTAGACATGTCTGTGCATGTCGGGAAGTGCGTGTCCAGAAGCAAGTTCATGGTGTCCGTGCTCGAATCGGTCCAATTCCCATCCGGCATTTGCACGTGGCTCAGTGTTGCTGGCGATTTAGAGAGCACCTTCCTCAGGCGCGAAGCAGCAGATGTTGATTCAATATTGCTGCAGAAATTCATCCAAGAGGCCCGTTTAGCCTTGCGGATTTCTTTTTTGTAATTACTTAGCTTAGTTTTGTGAAGAGCCCAGGATGCTTCACAGTCATCCTGTTTGGCCTTGTTAAAAGCTGCCCTACATGTCCGTCTGAGATTATCTAGATCGGACGACCACCACGGTGGTTTATGGGTTTCAGCTAATCTTCTAGGCGGGCACGCCTTATCTAAAGCACTCTTGCAGTGTTGGTTAAAGGAGCTGACGAGCTCATCTAGCTCCTTATCGCTTTTAGGTGTTACCAACTGATTTGACAAGTTTTTGCAAATTAGCTTTTGGTAGTAACCCCAGTTAGTTTTCCTAATATTCTGTATATATTTTTTCCGGCACGTACGTGACGGACTGATTCTGCCGAAAGCTTAAGTAGTACGCTTTATTCAGTACTAAAAACCGTAGTACAATATCGCGGGTTAATTCACTGTTCAGTACTTCACTGTACAACACTTCAAAATAAACTGATTGACGTGCTTTGTCTTTGCGCTTTTATATACCCTAGTAGACTGCGGCTTCATCACCTAGAAATGTCTACACATTTCTGGGTTATTCGTGCAACAGTGTTCTCGAAGCGTTTATCTCTCACGCCTATGGTTAACTCGACATCGACCCCACCGGCGCACTTCCAAATCTTACAGCACAACTGTAACGGATAAGTTCGCAGAGATAACTAATCTGATGACGCAATATGACATAAAACTTGCCGCAGTCCAAGAAACCAAGCTCAGTCCTAGGTCGGACCTCATTATCTATGGCGGATATAACATCCACCGGAAAGACCGTCATAGAGTAACAGGAGGTCTGGGAGGTGGTCTAGCGTTCATAACGCACAACTCTGTACAGTATCATCTATTTGATACCGACATCGAAGGAACGGATGATATCTTAGAAAGCCAAGGTATTACCATCCGTACAGGAGATGTCGATCTGCAAATAATTAACATCTACATACCCCCTGTCTCAAGTTGCCCCGCCGGTTATCACCCCGACATTAGCTTGCTATTACGAGGAGATAACCGCGTGATTCTGGGCGACTTCAATGCGCACCACGACATGTGGTACTCAAACTTGCCACCAGACAATATGGGGCATGTACTTGCAGAACAAATAGATGATACGGCTTTCTGTACATTGAACGGAGACGCCCCAACGAGAGTATCTCCGGTTTTACATTTGTCAAGTATTGCTTTCAACTCTGCTGGCGTTCTCTTTTGTGTTTTCTATTCGTGTCTACACTTGTCAATTTTTCTTGAAAGCAATTATGAAACAAAATATGGGGGTACAAGGAGGAGTGAAAGAGATAGCAAGAAAAACTTGAAACGAGTTGACGGTACGCTTTCAAGTGTACTCTTCCTCTCGCTTCTCACCCCCTTCGCCTATGTCGCGGTAGAATTGAATTCAAGACTTGAATAATGTAAAAGGGGTATATCGGGTAACTGCTATAGTTCGCCAGATATTGCCATCGTAAGTGCAGGACTATTGAACAACACCAATTGGCGACCCATACTCACGTTGGCGTCTAACCATATCCCTATAGTCATTACCATCGAACGACCGACGGACTTTATTACACCTCAGCATGGTACATATATTAACTTTACCAAGGCTGACTGGGACAGTTTTCAGACATATACGGACGAATCCTTGGCTGCTCTATCCATTCCTACGGACGTACGCAAAGGTGAACGAGACTTCCGCAACATCATTGACTTGGCCTCTAAACGCTTCATTCCTGCGGGTCGAATATCTCAAATAAGACCAAATTTCCCCGCGGAGGCAGCGGCCATGGCTAGAGAAAGAGATGAAGTGCGAAGTCTCAATCCCGCAGACCCCCGTATAAGGGATCTCAACGCGGAAATTCGTAGGTTGGTCGATAAACATAAACTGGCCAAATGGAAACAACACCTAGAGTAATGCAACCTCTCTGATGGTGTTGGCAAATTATGGACTACGGTCAAAGCTCTATCTAATCCAACGCAACACAAGGATAAAGTAGATATTACTTTCGGTGGCAGGGTGAAGAAGGACCCTAGGGGATGTGCGAACTCCTTCTGTAGACAATTTGTACTACATTCCCCGCCCGATAGAGCTAAACGTAGAACCATGCGACAGGCGCGTAAATATAAAAACCAAAATACGCCCATTGTCATCACTGCCTCAGAGGTCAAGGAAGACATCAGACAGGCTAAGCGCTCAAAATCCATCGGCCCCGACGGCATTGCCATGAAGATGCTGAAACATCTAGGCCAGGAGGGACACAAATACTTAGCGGCTCTATTCAGTCTTTCACTGAACACTTTCGTCATTCCTGAAATATGGAAAAAGGCGAGAGTGGTTCCATTACTAAAACCTAGAAAACCGGCAAACATAGGCGATTCATATCGCCCTATATCACTTTTGTCACCGGTAGTGAAGACGCTAGAGTCCATTTTGCTCCCGTATTATACTGCAAATCTGCACCTGGCTAGTCATCAACATGGCTTCCGTAAGCTGCACAGCACCACCACCGCACTCAATGCCATTACAACGCAAATAAATAGCGGCCTAAATCAAAACCAAGCAAATCACAGGACTGTGTTAGTGGCACTTGACCTGTCGAAAGCTTTTGACACAGTCAACCATGCCACTCTCATACAAGATCTGTTTGAGACACAGATACCTGATGGTTTAAAGAGATGGACCGCTAATTATTTGAATGGACGGCAGGCGTCGGTTAACTTTAGAAACGCAACATCAAAACCTAGACGTATTAGACAGGGGGTGCCACAGGGTGGTGTCCTATCCCCGACACTGTTTAATTTCTATCTATCGAAGATGCCCCCACCACCAGAGGGCGTCTCCGTCGTTTCATATGCCGACGACTGTACAATAATGGCGACGGGGAAGGGCCCCTATACTGATGAACTCTGTACGAGAATCAACGGTTACCTCTGCGACCTTTCCAGGTTTTTCACTGAGCGAGATCTGACGATATCTCCGACTAAATCAACGGCGACGCTTTTTACGACATGGACGCACCAGGTGAGAAATGAATTAGACATTTTCGTTGATGGCACTAAGCTACCAACTGTCAGCCACCCAAAGTTATTAGGGATGACACTGGATAATACTTTCTCATTTGCTGGTCATGTGTCTGCAATGGTCTCAAAGGTACGTGGTCGCAACAAGATCCTCAAGTCCCTTGCCGGCAGTACTTGGGGAAAAGACAAAGAAACGTTGCTGACTACATATAAGGCCATTGGCCGACCAGTCTTTGACTATGCGGCACCCATATGGTCGCCTAATGTACATAACACCAACTGGACGAAGTTACAAGTCTGCCAAAATACTGCCATCAGAACTGCTACGGGATGTCTCCTCATGTCTTCCGAGTCTCACCTCCATCAGGAGGCAAAACTGCTCAATGTAAAAGAGCATGCGGAAATGCTGAGCAGGCAATTCCTTCTGAACTGCCACAAGCCAACACATCCATAGATCCGCCTCCGAGAGACATAAGAAGACATCTCCGTAAGCATTATGATGAGATCCGGCATCATATTACCTTGCCGTTTGATCTGCAGAATCATAAGCGGGCTCTAACCAACATCCACACCGAGTCGGTAGACACTTTTGTCGGATCTCTACCTGTGAATCCCGTTCTGAACAGTCCTCCACCGGATATTGCTGAAGAAGAACGCACCTTACCAAGGGAGACAAGAGTCACCTTGGCACAGCTTAGGTCTGGATATAGTGTAAGGTTAAACTCCTACTTATCCAGACTTAATGATACAATCTTAAACACATGCCCTGCATGTGGTAGGACCCCCCATGGTACTCTACATCTCTTCAATTGTTCATCTGAACCTACTCTTCTAACCCCTGCACGTTTCCTTGGACTCCCCTTAGAAGAGCTTGATGAAGATCTTCGGAATGATCATACACTCTAGACAGGGCAATGCATTGTTAACAACAACAACAACAACAACAACAAGCGTTTATCTATCGTCATCTCCTCTTTGTGCCACATTCGAAAACACGCGAGCTGCCTCTCCCTCTCTCGCTCTCACTTGAGCGATTCTTGATAACATTCGCCACACTGCCCTCCACCTAAGTCTGATCGTCCTGTATGCGGTAAACAACGTCGTTGATCCGTTTCACAACTCTGTACGGTCCTTCCCAGTTGCACTGAACTTTGGGAGACACACTTTTCCTCCGTTGTGGCCTGTATAGGAATACTAAATCTCCTTCCAGGAACCCTTCCGTTTCCATTGCTTTGTCGTACCTGGTTTTCATGTTTTTGCTTATAGTTCTGGGGAATGGACCAGCTTCATCCAAGGTAATCCTCTCAACCGGTGCATCTGAGTTGCACTGCCTCCTTCGACCATGACTCGTGGACCTCAGCACCTTTGCTCTGATGCACTCATCGCATTTGGCAATCGACTCCTTTACCAACTGACCGTAACCAACCCAATAAAATGTCTGCTTAATCCTCTCCAAGGCCTTCTTGACTCCTAGATGACCTCCACTTGGATCGTTATGCATTTCCCTAAGAACATCAGACACCCGCTTCCTTGGAACAACTATAACCTTCCGAGCGCATTGACCATCTTCACTCTCCCATATTCGATGCAAACAACCGGATACCATTCGTAAACTGCTCCATTGTGCCCAATATGACTTGGCAACTGGACTCGCCGCTGACATTTCTTTTCTTGCTGGTCGTTTGTTTCGCTCAAGCCCTCGGATCACACATGCCAGATCTGAATCTTCCTGTTGACTTCTCCGAATATTCTCAAGCAGGCATTTCTCTATCAAAGCCATTGGTTGAGGAAGTACCATTGCCTTTCGAGTGTCCCTGTGCTTCACCTCTAATGAAACTCCTTTGGTGCAATACCCAATGTTGTGTCCAAAGATCAGAGGTTCTTCTTGGCCATTGTATGTCATAACTCTATTTCTCAGGTTCATGTGAATGTCTCTCACAGCCAAGAAGTCGACGCCAATGATGACTTCGTCCACAATATCTGCCACTAAGAAGTTGTGGTATGTAGTCACATTCCCAATTTCACCAGTTACGGTTGCAACTTTGAAAAACCCAAACAGAAAAGTCGTGGCAAAAAATAAAGGAGTATGAGAATTGCTTAAAAATGCCATTAGTGTCATTAACGGTTTTACCTGTAGTATTTATATCATGATAAAAATACCTTAGAAGTAGAGCTTTTCTCTCGACCATGAATGTTTTATGTTTCTAAAAAATGTTTAAATGAAAGTTCAAACAAGAGCAGTTAGAAAAAAATGTTCGCATTTGTTGTTGTTTGAGAATAGGGGTATACTCTCTAAATTTTTTCCACGAAAAACACAAGAATTTAACACACTATTGTCAAAATTGCAAAATGCAAGAACAAAAAACACACGCATTTTGATGAAAAAAATTTAGAGAGAAGACCCTTTGGCATTTTTCAAAGTTTTTAAAAAATTTCAAAAATGTCACATACGGTTCTATCTATTACGTTATTTGTATGTTGGCCATTAGCAATGTTTTGGGATTAGTTTATACGCAAAATCTTTAATAACTCATTACACCAAACAGTTGACTTGTGCCACTTTCAAAAGTAACGGATCGGTGTATATTGATTTTTTTTTAATTAGTAATAATACTTTATTCGTTTTTTGGTATCCTGATTAATAAAAATGATGTGTAGCACGCCGGCGGATGTTGACAACTGACATCGCGAAGTCATCTCCAGTATCAAACGTCAACGATACAGTGCTTTGTTTATATGCACATATTAAACAGTGTTGCATTAATATTTATCACTTCCTCCACACCTATTTAGAATCACCTATGTTACTCTAAGATGAGCTTGGGACCGGCTTGCAAGATTTAGCTCGGCGACGTGATTGACTAGGCGGTGCCCCGTCCCTAGATAGCGTATTACTTGCTGTGCGCTTCTTCAACTAGTTGCGGTGACGACGAAGTATACCCTGGTCCGTTTGGACGCGATACATCATATTACCAATTCTGCTCTGAATGATACCAGGAATCCAAGGTGGACCTCGAGCATAATTCTTGGCATAGACGTCTGCAGAAATCGGGTATACTGCTTCGCCGCTAGCGGTAGTTGCTTGTGTGAAATCGGCCAACAAAAAAGCCTGGCCAACAATGTCTTTGGCTGTCTGCCATGTAGCAATTCTGCAGGCGACTTTTTATCACTGCCTGTGGGGCAAGTTCTGTACGTACTAAGAATAGTTAATAGTGTATCTAATTGATTTTTACCGTCAGTGACTGCTTTCTTAAACGCCTGCTTAAAAGTTCGAACGAATCGTTCTGCCTCTCCATTCGATGCCGGATGGAAAGGCGCTGTTGTTAGATGAGTAATTCCATTATTCTGGCAGAAGTTCCGGAATTCGGCTGCTGTGAACTGGCGTCCATTGTCTGTGCATAAATTGTAGCTTGAGCTGTAATGTTGGACATTTTTGTTACAAAAGGATATTTGGAATATGCGTCGATACAAATAAGCCACGTTGCGGTTTGAAAAGGAGCAGCAAAGTCCAAGTATATGCGTTGCGATGGGCGATCGGGTATAGGCCAATTTGTATATTCGCGATTTGGTGATGATGTACTTTGCTGTTGACATATGTACATCGCATTGTGAAATACGCTTTTCAATGTGCGTATCCATAGAAGGCCACCAGCAATATTGGCGAGCCATCTGTTTCATGCGTGACATACCCCAGTGTCCTTCATGTAATAGTTCAAGAACGGCGTCCCGTGCTACTGTTGGTAATATGATACCAGTGTACTCTGTCCTTAGTACTATGACCCCATTTCACAACTGAGAGCATGTTTACGAGCGAAATATGGTTGAAGCTCCTGAAGTTTTTCTATAAACTTACACACTTGGCTTAGCACGGGATCCTTCGCAGTCAGACTGGCTATGTAATTTACGTTAAGCCAAAGAGAATATATGATATGATATATTCTCTTTGGTTAAGCGGAGAGGATACAAGCTCAGCTTGTACGTCTACTTGCATGCATGCATCGTCGCTTTGATCAAATTCATCGTCTGGGCTCATTAGTAGACGTGACAATGCATCGGCGTTACAATGTTGATCGGTCGGTCTTTATCGTATGACGTAATTATAAACAGGTAAGGTAATTCGATGAATAGCTACCATTTTTTTCACATTTGTTTTAAAGGAATTCCGCCCAAAAATATTAATTTAATTAGACATATGTATGTATGTGCGGATGCACATGTGTACACATAAAACATCACGACTACTTGGACCTTGATATATTTAAAACACTTTCCCCACAAACATGCACGCCCCGGCAGCTGGTGGGACAGTTGTCCGAAAATGTGAGAACCAAATTCAAACAGATTTGTACGCGTTTTGCTTGGCATCTCGAACAATAAAATTGTTTCTGCGCCTGGAAGACGCTATGAACGCACTAGCCAATCACTTGCAAACAACGACTCAACAAAATATGCTGTTGCCTCGGTTTTTGTTAGTGAGCGGTGGAGCAAAACAGATAACATAATTTTATTGGTGCGATGATCGCTCTTTCCCTAATGCATCCTCACTTTCGATTCGGTCGGTCCCTGATCTAATGCCAAAGGTTCATGTATGCTTCCCCAATTCTATTGTACCCCTTTCAATGTCGGATAGCCGCCACTTATGAACACAAAAAGTGCAGTAGGTGTATGGCTTTTTTAAGAGTCATAAAGGCATCCAAAAAGCTCCATAAAGGAGTCATATTTGACTCCTATTTAGGCTCTATATGAGCCGTTTCTGGGGCATATAAGAGTCATAAATGACACCTATTCAGGCTCATTCAATATATGAAATTTAGCTCATATCGGACGACCATCGCAGGAAGGGAAATACACTCCTTTCGGACTCATAAATGAGCTCATAAAGAGCGTAAGAGGGGTGAAGGAGTAGGTCGCCTCCCCGTTGGTGCACCCTGGTAACGCTAAATTACCTACATGGCCTACACGGCAAGTTTCTCCTATTGCCGGTTCTAAGGGAACGATAACAGTACTTGTGCTGTCCCCATCGTACCGAAACGACCCGGGCCGTATTTTTTTTATATCGACCCGGCCAAGAGCAATACACGCGGGGTGACCCTGTCTGACATTTGGACAGGGCTACAACTCGCTACAACAACAACAGCGTAAACGCTCCTATTTAGGGCTCCTTTCTGAATCATTTATGACTCCGATTGTTGTCTGGGTTGTTGAATACATTTTGGCTGTAAAGGGTCAAACACATAAAGCTTTGTTAACCTCGCCTGACATTTGCTACCTCAAAACTTTGCGTCCAACTTCAGAGGTATGCTACAATGAACGCCTTGACGCTTCTCTTTTATATATTTGTTTTCGTTATTTATTTCTTGGCATTCAGAGGGTTTTGGTTAATTTCTTAATTTAATAAAGAATAAATGAATTAATTATTATTTCCACCAACTTTTTATTCTTTAGTTAAAGCAAAGTCATCCACATCTGATTGTCAAAGCAAGCAAAATTTGAAGGGTCGAATACATAAAGCTTTGTCAACCTCGCCTGACATTTGCTACCTCAAAACTTTGCGTCCAACTTTAGAGGTATGTGACAACGAACGCCTTGACGCTTCTCTTTTATACATTTGTTTTCGTTATTTATTTATTTGCATTCATAGTGTTTTGGTTAATTTATTAATTTAATAGAGAAAAGATTAATTCATTATTATTTCCTCCAACTTTTTATTCTTTAATTGAAGCAAAGTCATCAACAACTGATTGTCAAAGCAAGCAAAGCAAGCAAAATTTGAGAGTTTGCCAAATTTCAACCTCGCTTCAACCTTGAGGTCTCCAATTTGCCATGCTTGGTTTAAATACGTATACTGAACTTTTCTGTCAAAGTCAAAGTTTGAGGTAAAGCCAAAATAAAGTTTTATGTAACTGACCCATGAGAGTTTGCCTAATTTTAACCTTGCTTCAACTTTGAGGTCTCCAATTTGCCATGCTTCGTTCAAATACGTATATTGAACTTTTCTGTCAAAGTCAAAGTTCGAGGTAAAGTCAAAATAAAGGTTTATGTAACTGGCCCTTAACCGCTTCAGAGTTTTGTTACAAAGGAGTTTCGTTTCAGTTTTGTTATTTAGCTGAGTAAC
The DNA here is from genome assembly GCA_964058755.1 of Campiglossa producta. Classification (NCBI taxonomy): domain Eukaryota; kingdom Metazoa; phylum Arthropoda; class Insecta; order Diptera; family Tephritidae; genus Campiglossa; species Campiglossa producta. The sequence continues at coordinate 58,993,352 of CAXKVI010000002.1, forward strand.
AGAAACGCTTTTAAATGTGCTCACTTGATGTAAACAGAAGTCACTCGTATGTAAGCAAACATTCAATGTACCATCAACTTATGAATTTGTCGTTTTATTCCACAGCTTTCCAAACTTTCGATTTAATCGAAATGCATACCCATCTCGAAAATCACAGCGCCACCTGCCGACATTACCAGACTGCCTACTGCCAGCTGATAGCGAGTACAATAACAATGGCAAAAGTGGTAGTCAACTTCAAAAAATGAACGCCGAGAAGGAGGAAGCTAGAAATTTGGTAATCAAAAAGTTCCGGAATCTGATTATAATATATTATTTTATACAAAAGATTGTAGAATTTATTGGAAAATTTGGTATTAGTTTCCTTTAGGGGTCAACTGCTAATAAATTAGCTAAAATTATGGGAGATAGTTCAAAAGACGGGTTTTGGCTTCAGGATCACGAATCCGGAAGCGCTTTTTTAATTTTTTGTTTTAGTGAAAAGTTATGGTCGAAAAACCGAAAAATGACCGGGTCCGATACCAAAATTGTGGCGGGATCCATGGTATTTATGGGCGAAACACCTTTCTGAGTTGGCGGCCTTCGGCCGCGCTTATATAAAATAACCCATGTTGTTGTAACGATGTGTAGTCCTGCCCAACGCGTATTTTTCCTTAACCTAATTGTCATCAATATCTTCTAACGGGAGGCCAAGGAAACTAGCAGTTTCAATAGGGTTGGACCAAAGAGAGATGGGTGTTAGAAGAGTGGGCTCAAATGAGCAAGAAAATAAGTGATTGGTATTGTGGGGGGACGAGCCGCATGCCAGACATACATTCGGCACATCAGGGTTCAGTCTAGATTTGTAGGAGTTTAACCTACTACAATATCCAGAGCGTAATTGAGCCAGAGTGACCCTTGTCTCTCGATGAAGATGACGCTCCTCTTCAGAAATGCCAGGTGTTGCGGCATGTAAGACATTGTTTAGCGGACAGAGCGCAGAGTAATGGCCAACAGACGTTGTATGGATATGCCCCAAAGCCTGTTTGTGCACCTGTAGATCAAACGGCGTTGTTATATAGTGACGGATCTCATCAAAATGTTTACGTAAATGCGACCTTATGGTCCTAGGAGGCGGAATGAGTTCAAGCAGTTGTCTACCGGGATGCTGTGGTTTACAGCAATTCAGTAGATACTGCTTGTTTAGCATTTCATTATGCTCCCTAACTGGAAGCATTTCCACCTCATTTTGTATATGAGATATAGGTGACATAAGGACGCACCCCGTAGCGGTTCTGAGCGTGGTGTTTTGACAGGCCTGAAGCTGATTCCAGTGAACGTCTGCAAGCCCCGGCGACCATATCGGCGACGCATAGTTCAGGATCGGCCGACCAATTGCCTTGTACGTTACCAACAACGTTTCTTTGTCTTTACCCCAAGTACTGCCGGCTAGTGACTTGAGGATTTTGTTGCGGCTCTGTAATTTTGAGACAATTGCAGCTGAATGGGCAACGAAAGTGTGCATGGTGTCAAAAGTCACTCCTAAAATTTTTGGGTGAGCGACAGTAGGTATTTTATGATCACCTACATAAATTTCTAATTCCATGCCAACCTGAGCCGTCCACGTCGTGAATAAGGTCGCCGAAGACTTTGTTGGCGACAATGTCAAGGTTCGGGCAGTGAAGAACTCGACTAGAGAGGGGAGATAACCATTTATTTTGGAGCACAGCTCATCAACGGAAGTACCAGTTGCCAATATCGTGCAATCGTCTGCGTAAGAAACAATCGTAACTTCTTCTGGTGGAGGAGGAAGCGTCGAAATATAGAAGTTAAACAATAACGGGGAAAGGACACCACCCTGTGGTACCCCTTGTTTGATCTTCCTGGCTTTAGATTTTTTGACAACAGACGGCCGACGACCACTGAGATAATTGGCGGTCCAACGCTTGAGACAGGGGGGAGTGACGAGTCTTCCAAATCGGATACCAGCTGCCCATGATTTACTGTGTCAAAAGCTTGACTCAAATCGAGTGCAACTAGAACCGTCCTGTCATTAGGTCTGTTTTGATTTAGACCGTCAATATGATCAAATACAGATTGAAGACGGCAGTTAGGTATTTAACTCCTACTGCGCCGATGTGTTTGAAGTGCACCATGGCTATGCCATCAGGACCGATTGCTTTGGAATTTTTGGCCTTCCGGATGGCCTCTTGAACCTCTGTAGCGGTGATGGGAACGGGGGCATAGTTTTTTGTGTTTATGCGCGTGCCTGAAGATTCCACGTCTTGTCCTGTCTTGCGCAGGATGTGGGACATACTGTCGACAGTAAGCCTGCGCACATTTCCTGGGGTCATTTAATGTCTTGTGATCAAAGACAGATTGAAGACGGCAGTTAGGTAATTAACTCCATGTTGGTGCTCGGCTAACATCAAGTGTGATGTGTAGAGCGGGAGTAAGACCGCCTCAAGTGTCTACACTACTGGCGAGAGGAGTGCAGGAGTTGCACTTGACCGATGCCGCAGACGCATATATCCTATGCCGACATACAGTGCACGAAGAGTGAGGGACCAGAAGTTGATGGACTTGACTTACATTCGTGCTAGTGCCGGAAGAAGTTAGTAGAGGGTTCAGAGACGGGGCTGAAACTCGGTAGCGCTTATAGCATCGACAGATGTAAAAGTAGGTCGCCTCCCAGTTGGTGCACCCTGGGTAACGCTAAATGACCTACATAGCCTACACGGCTAGTTTCTTGTATTGCCGGTTCTACGAGAACGGTACCAGTACTTGTGCTGTACCCATCGTGCCGAAACGACCCGGGCCGTTTTCTTATATCGACCCGGCCAAGAGCAATACACTCGGGGTGACCCTGTCTGATATTTAGGCAGGGCTACACCTCGCTACAACAACAACAACAACAACAGATGTGCTACGAAGAAAGTAGCTATGGGTGGATGCTTGAGATGTTGGCGCACTAGGATGCGAGCTACAGTCGGGAACACACATGTTCTGCTGAGCAATATATGTATTGCAGGTCGTGGAGACTAGATTTGTAGAAGGCGATAATGCAACATTTGAGCGTCGCTTGCCTCGGGACGTCCTAGGACGTGAGCAGCAGGGCGCCACAAAACTTTTGTAGAAACTAGTGGACCGGTGTGTTTTAGGATCTAGTCCGGAGCAACTAGATTTAGGCAACCAACCTTTGCATGACGCACACTGGACTGAGTGCGATCGTCTTGTGTATATTTTCTTCCGGCAAACGCAGCAGAACCATTCTCCTGGGCCAGGATTTGGCTCAATGCCAGCCCGGATCAAGATAATGAGGAGCAGCCGTGCTGCAAGGGGCTGTTCCGGGGATGACAATAGGTGGGGGAATCGTGACGCGTTAGACAGGGTCACTTCGAAGTGTATTACTCTTGGCCGAGTCATTATAAAAAAAAAAAAAACCCGGGTCGTTTCGGTACGAAGGGTAATGTACGTGAAACGGGTCTCAAGTGAAAGGTATTTGCGACCGTGTTCCAAATATTTAAATTTCAAGCAGGCTTGCCACCAAAGATGACTTGATGTGAAACTCTCTCGCGTGCCACCTATCGGGGGTACTGATTATGTGTTGCGACTTGGCAGCACTGCATAATCGAGGAATATCTGCCAGCAGAAGCAGCGAAAAATCTGGTTACCAGATGAAATATATCCCAGCAAACCAGCTTCGGAGCGCTCTTAAATCTGAGCCTTTTTATGAGTTTTTTCAGAACATGCCCATAATTATGATCGTCATGTGAGCTTTTATGAGCGTGTACATAAATATGATTGTTTTATGAATTTTTCTGAGTGTGCCCCTATAAATACCTTTTACTTTCATTATTTGGATTCAAGTACGTTATGATTTTTCTTTTTGAAATAAGTTTTTGTAAGAAAATAGTTAATGAACAATATTTGAATGTTAGATATGCAATGAATGTTTACCTATTTGTTTCTACATATTTAAAAGGAAAATTTAAAGCGCAAGGGATAGGAAAAGGGAATGGGAGAAGTCATGATTTGGAAAGAAATTAATAAAAATTAAGAAGAAAAGGAAGCTCTGAATTCGTACAAAAAATCATTCGAAAAAGACTCTTTTATGCGTTCTTTTCAGAGCTCATAAAAACATTCGAAAAAGAATCTTTTATGCATAAGACTGAGAGCTCATTTATGAATGACCAGTTTCATAGGAAAAGCCACTCAAATACGAGCATTTTATGACTGTTTATGATTGTTTTATGAACTCATTATGAATGTGAGCGCTCAGATGAAAGAGTCCCATATGCGCTCATTTAGAGCTCTTATGGTTTGCTGGGATATTGACAGCAAACAGTAGGTTTTTTATTTGTGATTTTAGTTAAAAAGGCGGTAAGAACGTAATAAATAAGAATATAAAATGATAATCACCAGGAAATGTGTCGTAGGATTTGCTGATGGCCAAAGTTTACTTTAATTTCCCTATTAGCGCGAATAATATCGTTTTGAAATTGAGCAGGTATTTCGATGGTAAATTGGTTATTTGCTTCAAATATCCACATTTATTAAGAAAAAAAAACTGAAATAGTACGTTGTAAGAAAAACATTCATAAAGTAAACCTTTTCTTGGCACATTTACATGCCTTAATGTGAAAAAGGCAAAATAACCAAAGTTGAAATCAAAATGCTCAAATTTTATCTTCGCAATACTGGCACCACTAGACACTGTTATAAAAAATTACACAATTAGAGCGCTCTCAGAGACCAATAAGTTTCGGATCAAGTGAGTCAAAATCTGCCAACTGTGCAAACGTTTTTTCGATGTGCGAGCTTTTTTTGGGCAATAATTTTTTTTCGGTTAACAATCAAAAAAAAAAGACCCCTATTTTTTTATTTTTCGAAATTCGAATTATTTTCGAAGTTATGGCTATTCGAAATTTTTCGAAGGCCTTTGGATTTTATTTATTTACTCGCGATCGGTTTAACCGATTTTGCTCATATTTGGTACAGTTAAAGAGAATGAATAAGTCTCCTCAATAAAATTTTTTTTTTTACAATAAATAATTAAAAAAAAAAAAAGTTATTAGCCATTGTTTTAAACAACTAAAAAAAAAACACTTCTCAATCGCTTTCAATTGTGTTACTAGTCTTATTTTTTTGTGTAATTCATAACAAAAAATAATCTAAAAAAAAAGTGTTAGTTTACCATAAAACGAAAGTTACAGGCATTTTTCTGCACGCGCATCGTATTTTTCGTATGTAGTGATCATGCGTCGTCGCGTTGTATGGTAAACTAACACTTTTTTTTTCAGATTATTTTTTGTTATGAATTACACAATAAAATAAGACTAGTAACACAATTGAAAGCGATTGAGAAGTTTTTTTTTTTTTAGTTGTTTAAAACAATGGCTAATAACTTTTTTTAAAATTATTTATTGTAAAAAAAAAATTTATTGAGGAGACTTATTCATCCTTGTTACGTGCTGGCCTTTGGGCGGAGGCCGCTATGTCCCCTGGCGTCCTCCTACCCTCACGTCGCATACCCCGGGAAAGCCGTGCAGGTATGCTTGTATATGCACGAGCTAGCTCGCCGGACTGTGGGGTGGATCGTTGGCCTCCCGAGGCATGTCAGCCGCACCATACAAAAAAATATCATACCTGACCATGCATCACTTGCACCTCAGGTCTGTCCGCGCTTGAACCCCCCTTCCGGCCTTAGATGGTATTTTGGCCGGGCCACTCTGAACCCTCCCTTCCATGGTCGGCAGTGGCAAACTGATTTTGCCGACCCCAATTGTGTCCCCTATGCGCCCCTTAGCACATCCCCATCCCCGTTCCTGTCCAGTCCGTCCGTCCCCACCACACCTGAAAAGAAGAACACTTAATTTCGATTAACAAACTATCAATACATGGTATTTTTATTGAATCATGTTCATGAAATGTGTAAAATGTGTGTATATTTGTATTTTATACCCTTCATGGGTTTCGGCTTACGTCTAGGCTATGCTAGTATGAAGAAGATGTGTGTATATTTGTATTTTATACCCTTCATGGGTTTCGGCTTACGTCTAGGCTATGCTAGTACGAACAAAATGTGTGTAATCCTAACTACGCTACGTTTATATACCCATTTTCTATGGGTATGTTATCTCGAAGTCGGAGTGTGCGCGTGTATGGGTGTGTGCTTACTCGACCTTGCTAGGTCGTCCTCCGATGGACTATGATCCCTCAAAGATCGGGATGCCGGTATAGGATGTGCTCACACACTCATACAACCGCCCTCCGTACTTTCAACTTGGCGAACAGAAAAGTTTTTAAAATCGAAAACTAAACGAAAATTCAAAAATCAAAATAGTTGACAAAGTGTCAGACTAAGAAAATCAAAAAAACTAAAACTACGAAAATATTGCTAAAATAAGAACCGACTTATACAGCATATCGTTACCTTAATTCACAAAGGCCCTAATTGACACATTTTTCGAAAATGTCTTTTTTACATATTTAAGTATAATATAGTTAAATACACACTCACATCAAATTTCAAGGAGTTACTAACAGTAATAACGGAGATATTCCAAATTTACAAAGCTATATTTACATGCGTCTTTACTACTGGCGAGAGGAGTGATATCGGGCGATATGACTCCCCAACGTTAGCTGGCTTGCCAGGCTTTAGTAGTGGGATCACAGTTGCCTGCTTCCATTTGTCGGGTATGACAGCTGTGATCAGAGACAAATTGAAGACGGCAGTTAAATATTTGACTCCCGCTAGGCCGATGTCTTTTAGATGCACCATGGCTATGCCATCAGGGCCGATGGCTTTGGAGTTTTTGGCCTTCCGGATGGCCTCTTGAACCTCTGTAGCGGTGATGGGAACGGGGGCATAGTTGTTGTGTTAGCCCTGTCTTGCGCAGGGTGTGGGACATATTGTCGACAAAAAGCCTGTGCACATTTCCTGGGGTCATTTATTGTCTTGTCACCAAAGGTAATGTCGACATTTTTTGGTGGACCCGAAGGATTCGACAAGGACTTGACGGTGGACCATAATTTCCCAACACCGGTAGAGAGGTTACAAGACCTGAGGTGCTCCTCCCATTTGGTTTGTTTGTGTTCGTTAACCAGCCGTCTGATTTCCACGTTGAGATCACCGATCTGTGGGTCAGATGGATCGATGTTGCGTATGAGGTCACGTTCGTTGGCCAAGGCTGCGGCCTCAGCTGGGAAGTTAGGCCTAATATCTTTTATCCTACCAGCTGGTATAAAACGGGTTGTAGCCTTTTTAATGACCTCTAGTATGTTACGCTCGCCAACGTGTACGTCAGTGGGAATGGGAAGATCACCAAAGGAGCTCTCCGTGAATTCCAAAAAGCCGACCCAATTGGCCTTTTTGAAATTCACGTAAGTTCTTTTCTCCGACGTGATAAAATCCGTGGCACGATCGACAGAAAGGATGATAGGCAGATGGTCGGATGACAGGGCCACCATAGGTTGCCAGTTGATGCTCTTAATTAACCCCGGGCTAACAATAGTTAGGTCCGGGGAGCTACTGCAGTTAACAGCCATCCTAGTTGAGGAGTCTCCGTTCACAGTACAGAAAGAGGAGTTATCAATTTGCTCGGCTAATTCCCGTCCTCTGCCGTCCACAGAAAGGTGTGAATGCCACATATCATGATGGGCATTAAAATCGCCCATGATGATACGGTTATCGCCACAAAGAAACGCCCTAAGGTCAGGACGATAACTTCTGGGGCAGCAGGTGACGGGAGGAATGTATATATTGATTAGCTCGAGATCAACGCCACCAGCTTGTATAACTATACAGGTTCCCTATGTACAGTCACTTCTCAGAGCAGAAAACCCAGGACATCGCCATGGATCTCTGCGCAGTGGAACCACCCGGGGTTTTACATCGGCCAAAGGCTGTCACTTTCAATGTAACCCTGTTTAGTATGTTTTGTCCCATTCCGAAACTATCATCCTCCCTCCTTGCAGCAGGGCTGCAAGATATTCTATTGTTACGGGCGGGCGTTGAGCCGAACCCCGGACCAAAAGAATGGATATGCAGTATCTGTTGCAAAAAGATATATATTAAACGGTCGCATTCTGTGCAATGCTTCTCGTGTAAGAGATGGCTCCATAAATCTGGATGTTCAGGGCTTAACCTTAACATCCACAGACCCCGAACTTTCTTTAGTACTTTCGTGGCCCCTTGTTTGCGCCCTCGGGCGTCCCGCGGTAAGCGCCGTTCAAGCGCACCCCTACCGCCACTTTCTAGTAGCAATACTAATAGTAATAATAATAATGTCTTAACGACTAGCAGCACTTCTGCTATACCCGCCACACAAACTCCAGACTGTTGCTCGTGTCTTATGGCGTCAACATCACGCGCAGCAGCTCAACACTCTCGCTCCCACAGGAGCAGTTTAGACATGAGCAACTCCGAGCACCTGTCTCTCTCTGTTTCTATGTCATACCCCCCCTCCCGTTTAATTTCTCACGTGAGTCAGGATCAACATCTTCTCGCACCTGTCTCCACTTGTACTGTTTGTCGGCAAAGATTATAGACGCTCGCGTCATCGGTCAAATGCAATAACTGCTTAGGCCAATGCCACGTACATTTATGCTCTGGGCTCGCTAACAGGAACCTCTGGACGGATGCGTTCATCGCACCATGCTGTAACACACCTCAACCTACGACGCCAGCCAACCCGGTTACACCGGGTCCACAGCTAACTAGGCTGAGGCACAGCCTTGGTCTTAGCCTACCAACACCTGGGCGAACACATCCGTCTCTCACGCCTATGGTTAACTCGACATTGACCCCACCGGCGCACTTCCAAATCTTACAGCACAACTGTAACGGATTAACTGGTAAGATCGCAGAGATAACTAATTTGATGACGCAATATGACATAAAACTTGCCGCAGTCCAAGAAACCAAGCTCAGTCCTAGGTCGGACCTCATTACCTATGGCGGATATAACATCCACCGGAAAGACCGTCATAGAGTAACAGGAGGTCTGGGAGGTGGTCTAGCGTTCATAACGCACAACTCTGTACAGTATCATCTATTTGATACCGACATCGAAGGAACGGATGATATCTTAGAAAGCCAAGGTATTACCATCCGTGCAGGAGATTTCGATCTGCAAATCATTAACATCTACATACCCCCTGTCTCAAGTTGCCCCACCGGTTATCACCCCGACATTAGCTTGCTATTACGAGGAGATAACCGCGTGATCCTGGGCGACTTCAATGCGCACCACGACATGTGGCACTCAAACTTGCCAGCAGACAATAGGGGGCATGTACTTGCAGAACAAATAGATGATACGGCTTTCTGTACATTGAACGGAGACGCCCCAACGAGAGTATCGGGTAACTGCTATAGTTCGCCAGATATTTCTATCGTAAGTGCAGGACTATTGAACAACACCAATTGGCGACCCATACTCACGTTGGCGTCTGACCATCTCCCAATAGTCATTACCATCGAACGACCGACGGACTTTATTACACCTGAGCATGGTACATATATTAACTTTACCAAGGCGGACTGGGACAGTTTTCAGACATATACGGACGAATCCTTGGCTGCTCTATCCATTCCTACGGACGTACGCAAAGGCGAACGAGACTTCCGCAACATCATTGACTCGGCCTCTAAACGCTTCATTTCTGCGGGTCGAATATCTCAAATAAGACGAAATTTCCCCGCGGAGGCAGCGGCCATGGCTAGAGAAAGAGATGAAGTGCGAAGTCTCAATCCCACAGACCCCCGTATAAAGGATCTCAACGCGGAAATTCGTAGGTTGGTCGATAAACATAAACTGGCCAAATGGAAACAACACCTAGAGAAATGCAACCTCTCTGATGGTGTTGGCAAATTATGGACTACGTTCAAAGCTCTATCTAATCCAACGCAACATAAGGATAAAGTAGATATTACTTTCGGTGATAGGGTGAAGAAGGACCCTAGGGGATGTGCGAACTCCTTCTGTAGACAATTTGTACTACATTCCCCGCCCGATAGAGCTAAACGTAGAACCATGGGGTGTAAAAGTAGGTCGCCTCCCAGTTGGTGCACCCTGGGTAACGCTAAATGACCTACATGGCCAACACGGCTAGTTTCTTGTATTGCCGGTTGTTGTTGTTGTTGTTGTTAACAATGCATTGCCCTGTCTAGAGTGTATGATCATTCCGAAGATCTTCATCAAGCTCTTCTAAGGGGAGTCCAAGGAAACGTGCAGTTTCAACAGGGTTTGTCCAGAGGGACAGAGGGGTTAGAAGAGTAGGTTCAAATGAACAATTGAAGAGATGTAGAGTATCATGGGGGGTCCTACCACATGCAGGGCATGTGTTTGAGATTGTGTCATTAAGTCTGGACAAGTAGGAGTTTAACCTTACACTATATCCAGACCTAAGCTGTGCCAAGGTAACTCTTGTCTCCCTTGGTAAGGTGCGTTCTTCTTCAGCAATATCCGGTGGAGGACTGTTCAGAACGGGGTTCACAGGTAGAGATCCGACAAAAGTATCTACCGACTCGGTGTGGATGTCGGTTAGAGCCCGCTTATGATTCTGCAGATCAAACGGCAAGGTAATATGATGCCGGATCTCATCATAATGTTTACGGAGATGTTTCCTT